>JBCJKH010052808.1:46010-57643 GCA_039877255.1 Loriculus beryllinus | reverse complement strand
CTATTATTATTACATTATTATTATTATTATTACGATATGATTATATTATAACTGGAAATATGTACCCTGCATGAAAGGTATGTGTTCTGAACACGTGCTTATGAAGCAACAGGCTTAAGATAAAGAACTACAAAAACACCTTAAATGATGGAGACACCCTATTTACATAACAAGAAGGTCTTTTAAGATATCTCAATATTATATGGGTATGGTGATATAAATAATTGACTTATTACTCTTGGCATTGTGTTAAGTATTCAATATGATTCAAGGAAGTAACCAAATCTAGTTATTGTTAATTGAATTTATATTTGTCTAAGGTCAAAATGTTTAATCCTCCCCAGCTTAAAATAATGGATCTGTGTTAGATTTTATGTCAGGTACCTGCCTAGGTCAAATATTTATGGACATGTTACAGATCTAGTACTTCAAGGTTCACCATGAAAATGCTGACACAAGCAAAAGTCTTGTAGCAGTAGTGTAATAACCATGAATTCGTATGAAGCACATATTTCCCTCAGATGCATCGTAAAACCAAAATTATCTGAAAGCTGGTATTTTAGATAGTCTTTAAAATAGTAAAAACTGCTGATATGCTTTTTGTCAAGATTATAACTGCTCTATTGACTACCCTATTTCACCTTTATTTTAGTGTATGAAAGATTTGTCACCACTCATTTAAGCAGACCTCTCCGCGGATGCCTTACAAGACACAGGATGCTTTTTCTTGTAAATGGAAACAAAATATCTAAGATCAAGACATAGTTCTTGGTCTGCACTTCTATGGGCTCTCGATGTTCATCAGACTTGACCTTCCTACATATAGCATGTTTAGTCTCATAAAATATCCAGTGGATGTGCTCTGGGTTTCTTCATTAAATTAAGCAGAACTTATACTGGGTCTCACATGGTAAAAGTACATTGAGCCCTTATAAATGTCTCATCCTTTGCAAAGCTGAATCATTGTAAAAGGCCACATGTAAGCTCCCCCTAAAAGCAGAACATGAACACAAAGATCCAAAAACCTGTAAAAAACAACCAAACCAAACCAAACCAAAACCCAAACCAAAACCCCCCAAAAACCCTGTAAATTTTATTTTCCATTTAAACATCTATATCAGGTATTCTTAATGGCTCGTTTAAGAAAAGGCAGCCATGATACAGAGATAATTATAATACTATTCTACTTTCTCAATATCATGAGTGATACTGTGGCCATTGTCTGCTTTCATGCTTTCCCTGGTGAGCTGTAACCCTTTACACAACCAAATAATTCTTCCCTTATAGCACCATTTTGTCCACTATAACTTGTCATGGAGATCAGGAGAACAATTTGCAGTTGTTTAATATGGTTGATTGCTCCCAAAGGCCACATTTGCGCAGAGACATTGTGAAAAAACACTGGAGACTTGTACAGATGGTATATCCTGTGAGGAAAAGAATTTAAAAAGCAAGTAAGCAGATTATTAGGGTCAAAGTGATACTGGACATGCAGGCAATGCTTCTTATGAGAGAACTAAGGTTGGTATAATTTAGAAGTCTCAGACATGAGAATTTTTTCACAGTAACAGCTTTCCTATGAAGACTTATTTAGCATTTGCCTCATGAACAGCTTGTGCCTATTTTTGCATGCAACCATTTGAGATTTTGTGTAGCTGTACCAAACTTTCTAAAGGTATTGAGCACAATATCAGTGCAGGGATTATAGTACTGTGAACTACCACTACAACAAGCAACCAGGACATCATTTCTGTCTTTTCATGGCACATAATATTACAACTGGATGCATGTGGGCCTGTATGGTAGGAAGAAATAATGTATGGTAGGAAGTTACATTTCCTCTGCTATAATAGACGCAACTTTTATGTTTATAGGCAGTCTGCTGAGTTATCTAGAAAAACAGATGAGTCTAAATCTGGCTAATTTTATATCTCTACAAATGGCAAATAAGTCAATGAAAACAAACCTGTACGTGTGATCAGTGTGCAGTGCTAAACTTCAGAAAAGATAGGAAAATTGACTGGATAATATCAAAAAACATAAAACCTTGTGGTTTTCCATCTAAGGGAACACACATCTTCAGTAGCCCTTTCCCTGAGACAAATCAAATAATTCCTCTGTAGATGTAGGAAGTGTGCAGACTTACAGTCAGATTCAGACTGAGAAACCAAAGTGTACTAGAATCTAGTGGTCACAGTGAAAACACCTGGAAATTAAATCATACAGACTTTAATTTGGTTTGGTCTCCATGCTATCCTAAATTTCAGGTGTGCCAAGTTTTCTCTTGCAAGGTTCATATGCTGTTATTTATGTCCTGAAAAATGCACACTCTGGTGAGAATGGTTTGGGTTGGAAGAGGCCTTAAAGATCACCTCATTTAGTGGACACTGAGCCGCTGGCAACAACCTTTTCATTTTTCTGGCATTCAGCCAATTCCTTATCCACTGAGTGGTCCATCTGTCAAACCTGTGCCTCTCCATTTTAGAGACAAGGATGTTAAGCAAGACAGGGTCAAATGCTTTGCAAAAGTCCAGGTTGATGACATCAGTTGCTCTTTACTTATCCACCAATGTGGTCATGGAAGGCCGCCAAATTTGTCAGGTAAGATTTCCCTTAGTGAAGCCATGGTGGCTGTCACCAGTCACCTCCTTATTGTCTACATCCCTTAGCGTAGTTTCCAGGAGGATCTGCTCCATAATCTTGCAAGGTGCTGAGGTGAGACTGACCGGCTTGTAGTTTTCTAGGCCTTCCTTTTTAATTTTTATTATTTATTTTTCTTTCCTTTTTATTTTTCCTTTTTCCTTTGTTTTTAATGGGGAGTATATTTCTCCTTTTCCAGACAGCAGGAACTTCACTGGACTCTCACAACTTGTCTAATATGATAGATAATGGCTTGGCAACTTCATCTACAAGCTCCTTCAGGAGCTGCAGATGTATCTCATCAAGTCCCATGAAATTGTGCCGCTTCAAGTTTCTTAGATGGTCTTGAACCTGATCTTCTCTTACAGCAGGAGGTTATTCATTCTCCAAGTACATCCATTTGCCTTTTGTGACTTGGACAGTGTGACTGGCAGCTCTTGCTGGTGAAGCCTGAGGCAAAAAAGTCATTGAGTACCTCAGCCTTCTTCATGTCCCTTGTAACCTGTTTCTTTCCAGAGAAGGCCTAAATTTTCCCTAGTCTTCCTTTTATCCCTGAAGTACTCATAGAAGCTGAAGTACCTATAGAAGCTATAATTTGACGTGAAAGCAAAGACTTGGAAATACTGATTTGCTAGGAAGCCCTGACCTCATAGACTTGCATAGGTGCTAATTCCTTTGCTTAACAATGATGATTCTTGTTGTCACATCTTTATCCTATTTGGCATTCTCTAGCAAAGAGAAAATCTAGGCAGTAATGACTAGGTCTCCCCAGTGCCTGTTGAAGATCATGCTAACGTGGCAAGAAACTTACGGCAATTAAGTAGAGGTCTGGAACAAGTACAAATTTTGACCATCTAAAATGGAATGTTAGGTAGAGAAGAGGTGAGTTCAACTTGATACAAGTCAAATTATGACTCCACTAGGCAAGACACTATCTAAATAACTCTTATGAATCTGATTCAGAATCTCCTGGTTCTTCTATCATGCAAATTCGAAGCAGTGTCCTTTATTCCTTTCACAATACTGCATAAATAACCCCAAATTATGTATTATAGATTACAGATCCTCTTCTGCCTATATAAAAAGCCAGTGAGGTTGTCAAGTCTCCAGCTAGGGAACCTCTTTTTTGTTTAATATGGTAAAAGTCCTAATAAATCAGGACTGGCCACTGATCAATCTGTACTGTGTTGGCTAAGATGCAGCTACTGTTCTTTTCCCATCCTGAGCTGCCAGCTCTGCTGGTTAGTATGCAGACTTTTATCCTAACATACACAGCCATGTGGATTTTTTACTGATTTACTTCTTTGATAAGCATCATCATGTAGGCTTTTAGTTCCTAGCAATCTAATGAGGAACTGAAGTAGGACTCTATTAAAACATATTAATTCATGTGGGTGAGTCCCACATGATTGTCCCTGTCTCCCTTCATAGCAGGATCATCTGTGCCTGCCATTACTTACATGCTCTGTAAGATTTCCCAGTCTACTCCCACGTTTTAGTTCAACCTAAGGCTTTTCAACTACAGTTTTATCTGGTTTGAACATGGCAATTTCATGTGTATCACTTCTGTAATCAATAGTTGTAAATCTATTCTCTCCATATATCTTTCTTGCAGGCCAGTCTTTCCTTTTGGACCATCTAAACATTATGGAATATAAATCTTGCTTTTGTTTTGGTTTTGGGTTTTTTGTTTGTTTGGGTTTCTTTCTTTGTGTTGGTGTGGGTGGGTTTTTTGGTTGGTTGGTTGAGTTTTTTGGTTGTTTTTTATTTGGTTAGTTTTTTGTTGGGTCGGCTGGTTTTGGGGTTTTCTCTTTTCTGTGTTGCGCCTCTTTTACAGCCTGATCAGGTACAAGAACAGAACCTGGACATAGTGCTACAACTGAAGCCTCACCAGGGCTGAAAGTGAGAAAAAACTAAATAACATAATGTTTTTAGAATATATTCCTGTTTATACATCCCGGTGTGACTGTGTCCTTAATAGAGGTGAGTAATATTCCTACCAGCCGTGGTCCCTTTACTGTATTTGTAGTACAGTTTTCCATCCTTCCCTTGTCCAGCTGACTATTCCTATATAAGTGTTACAGCCTTACATTCATTCTCATTATAGAATTTTCTTAATTCCCTGTGTACCTGCACAGGATAAGGATACAATTTAGCCCTAATGAGCACTTGTAAATATTTTCTTATATTTCCCTTAAGTGCAAAACAGTAAATCTTCAAAGTCCAACAGACTGGCACATCATGACCAGGAATTCCCTGGGAAGTAATGCAGCTGCTGTTGTGCCTGCTGTTCAGCCTTAGCAATTTATGCAAAAAAAGAATGGCAGCAAAATATAAAAGGGTACATTTCTACACGTACTCTTCATACTGCAGACAAGTTGAAGTCATACTGTAAAAAGCACCCCACTTAGGCATGAAGTCCTATACAGATCTCACTATGAAAACCTGATCCAACTGCAAGAAATGATATACTGAAATATGGGGCAAAGCTCCTGATATTTCAGAAACAGGAGCTTTGTAAGATTCACATATGCAAAATAGGTCTAAAGAGGCCAACACTTTATTAAGTAGTACAAAGCACACCTATTGGCAGGTTGTCCTCTACTAGTATTATTTTCCAAGTAAATGGGGCAGGATAGTTCACACAAGCAATAATAAACATAGAACTTCCTTATCCTTCTGTGGAATTCACAGTTTTAAAATAAAGGTATGTATGAAAAGTAAGTAATTTCCCCAGATGAAACTGCGTTTTTTAAATTCAGGCTCCCTCATTATATCCTGTCTCCGGAACTATACTTAGAAGATTAGATGATACCAGCTTAATATGATAATTCTTTTGGGTTTGTATGACTTATTTTGTATTCTTCCATCCTTGTGGTTTGAATATGGACCTAATTGAACAGATACTTTACTTTGTCTATATGGCAAATGCATTGGTAAGCAATGGAAATGACATAGTAACTCACATTAACAGGACTACATAGTTTCCTGATAACTCCAATTACCTTCTGTCATCCTTGTAATGTAATTAAAATGTTTAATTGTTTTCTTTGGATAAGAAAAGGTTGTAAAAGCTGTAACAATTTGTGCGGATTTAATAACCAGCTGGTGTTAATAGTCCAAAGCCTCCCAAGCCTTTCAAGCAGTCATTGATTTCCAAGAAATGCCCTGTCTGGAGCATTCACATATTCTCTTGGACTTTAGCCATATTAGACCTTGCAATTAATTGATCCCACAAATAACACTGATGCAATTTATTTTACCCTGACTTCAGTATACCATTGAATATCTACAGTGTGGATCAGGTTGTGTCATGTCATTGAGTATGATAATCTAATGAGGCACAGCTCTATGGGATGAGTGTAAGAATTATATGACCATGGTGAATGTTGGCAGAGGTATACTCAGTGTGAAACAGTATAAAGATCAACTGAAAGAGAGCCCATGATTTTTCTGTTAATCTTATATTTGTTACTATGTTGACAACAGACGTACATATTGCTGAACCTCTAACACTTGGAGAAGGGAAAAAGAAATTAAGAAAATTGGGTTGGTTTGTATTAAGAATAGTGGTACAGCCATAAGAGATTCTTCTTGAAGGAAGTTCACATAGGTTTAAAGGCTTCTGCTACTTGTCTTCTTAGAATCTTAAAACGTGTTAGTATGAGGGTGTGGCTCAGCCCTGCCTATGAATGAAATTGCCTCTAGTTTCTACCACAAGGAACTCTGTCAGTTACTTAAAACTTATGTTAACTTTTATTTGTTTTGACTTGAATTTTGTCTGCTGAATTTCTTCCTCAGGCTAAATTTTCATATTCGGCTCCTTGGGATACAGATGTTAAATCTGGGCCAAGATCAGAACTGGACTAGCTTCCGGAAAGTAGTTAATAGTGTTTTGCAAATTAAAAATCTGTGTTCTGTGTAGTATCATGTATGTCTATTTTCTTTTCAGCACACATTTTGTATTAGACAGTACATTAGAGAAAGTTGCCTTGATTAAAATCCTGGGATATGAATAGACCTGTTGAATAATAAGATATCAGGGTATGAAATCTGTGCATATTTTGTCTTGCTATCTTCAGTCTGGTGGTTTTCTTATCATGTGCCAGTTTAGCATTTATGCTTATTTGCCTACCTTACATATTGGTCATATCTTCCACTTTCAGCTGTCTTTTATGGTTTGAGGTTGCCTATAGATAAGATTCTAAGACATCAGCAGAAGCTGATTGAACACCCCTGAGAGGAGCAACAGGTCCTGGCTTATATATATGTGTATATATATATATATATATATATATATTCTGGTTATTCTACCAGTAAATTGACACCTGGTTATATCATCTACAATAATGTTCTAAGTACTTTGGAAAGTGATGCATAGGATGGTGTAGTAGAGGTGAAGTAAATTGTTTTATGAGTAGTGTAAATCACCAGACATGTTGTGATTCCTATTTGCAGTATCTTGCTTTGAAAGCGAAGGTGTATAACACGCTGATTTCCACTTCTTTTAATCCACAGTCCATCCTGCCCCTTCTCAAATGTTTTTAATAAATATAACTTGTACTTCTGATGTGCCCTGCATTGAAATAGAAGAAACATCTCTTATCACAAGATGAAAAATTTACTAATTCAATCAGTTTTGCTAGCTCTATTCAACAAATTTGGAGAAAACTTGTCTATAATACCCTATAAAGAAATGTTAAAATCTGCATTATTATGATGAAACCTTAACACCACAACTTGGTTAACAACTATATTGTGCAAAGTACCAATAAACACTGAAAGATCCCATCGTAAGAACGTGCAATACCAATAGACAGATAGAGCTTAGTACATGACAGGCTGCTTTATGGGGCAGCATAAAAGCATTTTATGTTATTATTAAAAAATAAAGTGCATGTGAGCAATCTAATAGCATCTATAGTAGGAATCTGTGGGTTATATGTGCAAGCAAAAATAATTTGCTGGAAACTTTTATTCCTGCTCTGGAACTCTATATTAAGGTTACACTATGTGTGGACAGAATACAATTACCTGGCAAACATTATGGGATTTTATTGTAATTTCTTTAGGAATCTATTGGTTCCATTCCTTTAAAGTAGTGTGAGACTCTAAGAAAGTGAAAATTAAGTTCTCATGACTTACTATGCTATTCAAGCCTTTTGATGTATTATTATTATGGTAGTTAAATTGTCATTCTGTAAATACGGACTCAGTCCTGTAATTAGATTCATGCTGGTGAACCCTTCTGCCTACTTGGAGCTAAGGTTAGTTCATGGAGCAGTTAGCAGCTCTGGCAGATCTCAGAGTCCACTAGAGCAGTGGTATCAATAAGGTGGTTAGTATAGATGCTGACTTCTGTTGACAATGATTGAAGTAAGACCTGAAAAATAACATTTGTTCTGGGGCCTCATGCTGATGTTTCTCTACTAGCTTCTCATTGCCTTACTGTAATTCATAATTTTAAGGATGTCAACTACAATATTAAGTTCTATTTGTATGTGTCATGCTTACAGAAGGCCTACAGATGGAGAATCTGTGAAACCTCCTCTTTTATTTTTGAATTCTCTACAATTGCACCAGCTTGTCTGGTTAATTGAGATCCAGAGAGCAGCAGCTTATTAAAGTGGATGAAATTCCTAAACAGACAGGTGCTGGTAGAGGCCCAGGTCTATGTACTCTATTGTATTAAGCTGTCCCTGCAGAGAAATAGCTCACTTTTCAAAACTGGGAAGTGTTACGCATGTGCATGCTCCTCTAACCTGGGTATACGTTTTGTTCTGTCCATTCATAAATACAGATTTTGCTTTGAACATTGCCAATTTATTAGCTCACTTTCTACGTGACACTGGAGAAGTGCAGGTGCCAGCTGATTTGCTCTGATAATTAATTAGTGTTACAAGGAAACAGGCAAATTGAACTACTTAATTTTAAAAAATATTCTGACAGGAGGTAACAAACTTAGAGCTACAAGTGTTGTGTTTTAAGATAAACACAGGCTACATATTTATCCCAACATTTCTAGCTGATGGTCTTGAGTTACAGAAGAAAAGAAAGAAAGGAGGGGAGCAAAATCCCTTTCCTAGGCTGTCTGCCTCCCTGTTTCATTCCTAGCAGCCTCTGTCAGAGAAGAGCAACTTGCACATTTTCAGCTTTAAGGGTCTCTGGACAGCATCTCTGCTGGCTTATGATAGCTGGTGTCCCTAGCCTGAAAGAGAAGGTTTATCATCTCTTCTTTGGCAGGCCATTGCCTGCCAGACAGAAAGAAGGATGGTTGATATCCAAAATATGACCTCTTATGGAGTTTGGAGCTCCAAAACTGTCACCTGCTGTGTAGAAAAGATTAGGCAGTTATTCTGTAATGAAGTGTAGAGTTTTGGCTGGTTTTTTTTCTTAACCACTGAGTGATGAATGTAACTGAAAATCAGAAGCTGCTTCCACAAAGCATTTTGGTCCTTGTGCTTTTATGTACTCTCATGAAGGAAAGCAGGACCCAGTAGTGGTTCAGACTTTCCTGCAGACTCAGATGCTGTCTTGCACTTTAGTAACCATTCTGCTGGGTGAGTTGCAGTGCTGGTATGACTGGCGCATCTGATACACTGATGCATCTCATTCATTCTTAGATGATCTTTTGAAGCTCTCCTGATTCATCTAATGATGTTCCAGGTAGCTGAGCTGACCCAAGTGTCTGTGTTACTTGACAAAGCAACTCTGCAGTGACAACACTGAAATCTCTTGTAACTCCACTTTGCAGAAAAATACCTTCATGAAGACACAGTAATTAGGTGCACAACAGCTCTGGGGAAGTGAAAGAGAATAAATAATTTCTAAAAGAGACATCAGAAATTTCACAGAGCGAACCCAGCATGTTGCAGTGATCTAATAGACATTAAAAGGCTTGTCTAAAATAGTACTTAAAATGAAATAGACAGTGGTTTAGAAACTTGTGATTCACAGACTAGCAATGAAGTTGAATCCTTGGGTATCAACAGTGGGAAACATCCCCTCTGTTCATAATACCTTAACAAATACATATAGTTGTTCCATTGTCATCCTGCCCCTCAGTAAAA
Source organism: Loriculus beryllinus (assembly GCA_039877255.1). Lineage (NCBI taxonomy): Eukaryota > Metazoa > Chordata > Aves > Psittaciformes > Psittacidae > Loriculus > Loriculus beryllinus. Next base: position 47,933 of record JBCJKH010052808.1, on the reverse strand, counting down.
CCACATATATAGGTTTTAATTTGATGTCAGGCTTTCAGAGATTAGGAATGAACACAAATCAAAACCATTCAGAGCTCTCTCGGTATCTTCTGAGCTGTACATGACTAGATTCTTGAATATGAACTTTACCGTGCTGAGTAGACTTTTTATCTTATTAAGCAATGGAATTTCAGTCTCTTCTGCCATTTGTATCTATTTCAAAGGTTAAGATTCATTAATTTGCTTACAACACAAACCAATCCCTTTCATAGAACTGCCAACCAAACACATTTTTAAGACATCCTTGCCTTGCTTACGTAATGAAATTATAACTCATAATACATGCAAGGTATGTATGTGTCCAGTGCCTCTTACATTGTTACATGACGATAATTTCTATAATCATTAACAGCAGCAATAATTGCATTGTAGTAGTATGCAAAGGCCTCATTTAGGAGTGAGCCCTGTTGTGCTGTTGAGAGATACTATCTAAGCATACAGAAGAAATCAGTGTGCATCCCAAAGCTTTGAAGCTGAGCAGGTTATTGGACAAAAACAGGAGAAAGTTATGCAAAACAGAAAATCAAATACAGTGTGTGTACTTTATTTTCTGTTAGATATTTGAAATGCTACATATTTTATCCTTTTGCTAAACCAAGCTCTTTGGCAGTCATTCAAAATATTTTATATGTGTTGCTGGTAAATTTTAGGAGTACAAAAATCTTCTTATATGTATGTCTTCTGTCTCATAATTAAGGTTTTATTACAACTGGTTTTGTGGGAGTGGTTATGAAATTGTATTACATTGTTCTATCACAGCATATTATTATCAGGTTAATATTGCTTGTTGTTATAAGGTACTTGCAAATGTTTTGTTTCCTTTTCAAGGTATATGTTAGATTCCCTTCGAAGTTAAGTATTTTGAAATATCTCATGAGTGATATAGATAGAATGACACATTATATCTATATGTGTCAGTTTATACACCTTATTATATTATTAGTTTAGGAAAGCATCTATAGCAGACTGGGGCTGGCAAATCACAAATTAATCTCCTTTAAGCTTATACCTTACCTTTATTTAGTTTAAGTTACTGAAACCCAGAATCAAATCAGCATTGAAATATTCAAGAGTCCAATTAAACTTAGATCTGTATAGTTGTACATGATAATATGGTTATCCTTCAATGCAGGCAGCTCAGTTGAGATAGAAAAAGTGGCGTTTGAAGGAAAAGTCTCAAAAATGGAAAACTGAAACTTCCCAGCTCTGAGTAGGGAGGGCAGTTATTATGAGAACGTGAGCATTGAGTGGTATGTTGTCAAAAAAATCAATTGGACAGGAAACATTTTTAACTGACTGAAAAAATAAGACTAGGAAGGTGCTTCAAAAGGCAATTTGTGGATCTTCAGAAGTCAGTTAAAGACTGGAGTACAGAGTAACTTCTTTTAGGTCGGGGAAGATGAGGTAAGCCATCTGCCGCAAAGTGTCTGCTTTCCTGCAGCACTGTGGCAAGTGGATACAGAGCTTTCCTTTTGGCTAGTGTCACTATTCTGAAGGCCTATTCTATCCCGTTATTCTTTGCTCATAAGATTGAGAAAATTATTGGAGACTTTTGTTATTCTAGTCTTTTTTTGGCACTTAAAGACTTGCAAAGGCTTAATCAGAAGGTTGTGTGACTGACTTTGTATCAATCTTTTGCACACATGCAGTATGCAAGGTTTACTGTGACATTTGCAGCAATAGTATGGAAAAAGTCTCTTCATTCATAATGATAATAAATAGTTTGATATTGTTATGCTCATAGGTTTCAGCCGAGATTGTGGATAAATGCTTCTTAACCACATAGAGTAGTAATTCTTTAGTGGCTCCAGGTTAATTCCTGCTCTTGCAAACACACTTATCGAATCCCTTTGGAATAAAGAGGTGTGGGGAAGGAGGAAGCAT
>JBCJKH010052808.1:20246-36098 GCA_039877255.1 Loriculus beryllinus | reverse complement strand
TTGGATTATTTTTGGCTTTTTACTTTTCTTAAAAATTGCTCAAAAAATTATTCTCTCAGATGTTTCAATGTGTCTATTCAGAATCTTTGAGAAAATGTAAGGCTTTTGCCATAAATTCAGCAAACAAATTTGCAAATTTTTATTATATACCTGGAAACAACGTGAAACATGTCCATAGAAGAGCAATGAAGCTGATGATGAGTCTAAAGCACAAGTCTTATGAGTAACAGCTGAGGGAACTGGGGCTGTTTACCCTGCAGAAAAGATGGCTCAGGAGAGATCTGATTGTTCTTTACAACTACCTAAAAGGAGGTTGTAGCCAAGTGGGTGTTAGTCTCTTCTCCCAAGTAACAAGTGATAGGACAAGAGGAAATGGCCTCAGGTTGTGCCAAGGCACATTCAGATTGGATATTGGGATAAATTTCTTCACCAAAAGTGTTATCAAGCATTAGAGCAAGCTGCTCAGGGATGCAGTGAAGTCATCATCCCTGCAAGTATTAAAGAAACATGTAGATGTGGTAATTAGGGACATGGTTTAGTGGTGGACTTGGCAGTGTTAATTTTACAGTTGGACTACATGACCTTAAAGATCTTTTCCAACCTAAATAATTTTATGATTCTGTGAAAACTATTCTTTTGGATCCTTCAGATCCTGAGCCTGGTGATAGGTGTAGTAAAAGCTCTCAGCTCTCATTACAAAGAGAGGTGTTAAGGAACGCATCACAGAAAACAGTAGAACAGAATGGAATAATTCATAGATCAGTAGGAAAAATGAGTGGCTCTAGGGTCATTTTGAAGACACTTCTTGCTAAGGCTCCCTAATTTTCCATCGCCTGTGAGTTAATATAATAACGTTAAGACAAGAAGTATTTTTATATATGTAAATGTTTTGGCTGTTTGAAAATTAAACACTCTTCAATTTTGTATCTCAGTGCTGGTAGCAAACCTGCTGGGGTGCTCCTAAAATGATAAATTGATAAAAGTCCTAATGGGAAGAACTTAAGAGGAAAAAACAAAATTAATTAGCTTGCTGAGACATGGCTAACATCATTGAGCTTATATATGTTTCATTAAACTGAGACTTGACAGCTTTATGAGGAAACAGTAGGGTTTGCAGTGTATGAAGAACCTGTAATCCTGCCAAGGCTGATCAGGTCCTTTGCCATACAGCCTATTTAATAGACAAATATTTGCGCAGTGAAAATGTCATTTTAAATAACTGGTTTGTTAATCTCTTAAACTTTTACATCATCTGCAAATCTGGAAATTCTACCCTGGTGTTTAAAAGCTAGTGACACATTAGATGATCAAAGAAATAAAAAATAATTGGTTAAGCTTTATTCCTGAATTAGGAATTTTTTGGTGACTCCTGCTGCTTCTTTCAACCATCAGTTTTCTGCCATGTTTGTTGTGTAACATATCTGGGATTGGGCTGGTGTCTGTTCTCTCTGTTGCAAGTCAAATTTGTGTTCTGAATGCACATTCAGTTTGCTGCACACTTATTTGGATCCACATATATGCTTAGGCTGTAGGTTTAAATGTTTTCGTGTTCAAACTTGCTCTGCCTGCCTGAAAAATGAATTCATAGTTTTGTTTTGGATTTCATTGCCTCCTGCAATATGAGTAACACTATTAGCTCATATTTGTGTAGTGACAAGTTAGTAAGCCCTCAGAATTTGTCAATAAATTAATCAGCTATTTGTGATTATCAGAATGATGCATCAGATTCTTGCAGTGCATTTATCCTACTGCAACCTCACAATCTTGTTAGTTTAGGATGGAGAACTGAGGCAACATATCAGTTAAAGGAGGTTGGTTATGAGTAAATCTAGTTCCATTTGACTGCATTTTTAAAAGATTAAATCAGTTTCAGATTCTCTCTTGTCCCTGCTGTATAAAGTAAAAGTTGAATGTTCCTTAACAGAACTGGGACTGAGACCTTCCATCCTTCCCCTTTTAGTCTTTACTTCTCTGATCTATGACCTTATCTTGCTTTTTGCCACTCATCTGCACAAAAGTCAGTGGTCAAATGGATATTGGGAAGAAAGAGAGATCCCAGCTTAAAAGGTCTATATGTTACCACTGATTTGAGAATGCAGATCTGAAAAAGCTGATAGTGAACTAGAGAAATAGGGGAGCAAAGGCAAAATGCTCCAAGAAAGAATAGGTTAAAGACATGACAAGGCAGCAATAACACAAAAAAGGATAAATACAGCATGTAATTTCCTCTCCCATACATGTATTTAATTAAGAGATTAGGACATAGCAGGTGATTTAGTAAATGTTGCAAAGATAATCAGAATAAAATGGTTGCCAAGAGATTTAAATAATAGGAAATCTATCCAGGCTCTGATTAAAAATAGTATCTTGTGTCACTAAGTTCATGTTTCCCTTAGACTGTATATTAAAAAAAGTGTTAAGTTTCATAAATTCTCAAAACTAAATTTGCATATGACAAAGTAGTATTTGGCAAAGATCAGATTCAAGGACAGATGCCCTCCACAGCATTTAGCACTGATTGCAGCACAGCGATGTCTCAAGGCTAGGTAAAGAATTTATCAGGGTGAGAAGCAGGAAGGAAAGAAAAAATCTTGAAAATTGCATTAATGGAAACAGCAGGCAGGTGGCAATAACCAAATAGCTTTAATTGTCCAAGGAGCTCATGGGAATCAATTTAGTGTGATTATTACCCACATGTTGTAAGGAAGAAGTAGCAAATTAACTAGAATGACACAAATGGTAGTAAAATATACCATAGGATTCCTGTAGAGAGCTCACAGCAGTTCTGTCCTCAAGGACACACTGGTTTAGGTAATTTTGTCCTGGAGAAAACAGTGGAGATGCCAGTCAGGCAACAAAGCACAATTGTTATTAGCACATACGTGCAGTCTAACCTAGTAAACCAGATGTATTTTGGTTACAGTAAAAAACTGCAGATCCACAGTGTACTGGATTTGTTTCACCTTTAAAACACACTCAAATTATTTACTATCTTACCATGAAACAGAATATTGCTATTATCTTCTCTTCTTGCCTATATAAAGCCATATTAGGAGACCACTCTAGACCACCTCTCTCCAGACTTAGCTGACCTAATAGATTGATAGTTTTCCCATCCCAGACAGTTTTCTGCATAAAAAGAAAAGAAAATTAAAAAGTATATATTTAATTGAAGTTTAGCTGAGACCTACTCAGATTTTGAGAGATGGCTGATTCAGAGCAGCTAGTATTCAGCTAACTCACTTCATTCATAGATGATATGGGCAATGTACCTTCAGCCTTTTGGCTTGACCAATTCAGAGTTGCATGAGGAACTCTAAGTGGGATTCAGCTGACTAAACATAAGCAATTAGTGCCACTGAAGATGTCTTAAGCTCTTTCATCTGACTTCCACTGTTGCTGCAGTTAGACACTGGTTATTTTCCAGGTCTGCAATTCTCTTTATCTGCAGAAAAGATATGTCATGCAATTGTATTTGAAATGGCAATTAAGAGTCCCATATTTAGAAAGCTGGATGCTGTCTCAGCCTTCTATATGCAGTATGGATGCCCCAACCAATATGCTGTAGGCTCTTCAATGGGCTACAGTTGCCTACAACAGTCTAGGGATGAATTTGTCTTAAGTATTGCTATTATCGTTGCTCTATTCTGCATAAACAAATATCTCTTGATAAAGGAAGGACTGGTTTCCCAGACCAAAAAGTGAAGTATTTGCTGGGGATACACCAGTATCTAGAAATACCTGGTGTTTAAATTCTTGTTCTGTATCAGGCAGACCAGGTTTGAACCCGGATCTTCCATATCCTCAGGAAGTGCCTTAATCATTAGGCCTTCAGCTAATCACAGGCCTTGAGTTAATTTGTGCCAGACCTTGATTATTTGGAAGTATGCATTTCTGTAGAGAAGCTTTGATTTTTAAAGAAATGAGAGTTCTAAAATGAAAAATAATTTTCAATGAAAGAATCCTAACTAATTAAGACATTGATTGCTATGCGTATCTCAGACAGGATGTTCCCTCTTCTTTCAAAGGGGAACATTCAGGAAACTAGGACAGAGTTTATCTTTGGGGAAAAAAAAAATAAAAATAATTAATGATTGGATCTTTGCTTCTCAAAAGAGAAACTTTTAAACTAGTTTAGAATGGTTGGGATGCCCAACTAGGAAATCCCATGCTGCATAACCAGACCCATTTAACAGTTCAACTTTGGGTACATAGATAGCTCAGATGCTAGGCTTGCTGGCTTTGTATTATTGTTTGTTTGCTGGTTTGTTTCCCTGGCACTTCCCCACATTTTCTACAGGGTAATAGCTAAATGTATTCTAGCAAAGCATCTGTACAACAACCTTCAGATGTTGTAAAATCTGCACGGTCAATTTAAAACTAATCCTAGTTTTTATCTCTGAAGTATTAATTGAAAATCGTACAATATACATGCTATTTAGTTTGCCTGACAATGTACTAGGTCTAACAGACATACTAAAAAGCATACATTAACATGAAACTCTAGAGTAATGGAATCAATTTATAGATTTACCTCAGCATACAGATTTTGGAAAACTTATTTTAGAGTCTGCACTGGGAGCATATTTAGACACTTGAAATGTATCATACAGTTTTGATTTATGGCACCATTAACTTTAAAAAAATGCACAGTATTTTGGAAGATAAACTTCATATACCACGTATCTCAAGTAACTCATGTAACTCTTTCTTCCCCCTTTTTTATATTAAAAAAACCCAAGCAGGTAAAACAAACAGCTTCTGTTCTGTTTCATTATGCTCTAAAAATCAATCTTATAATTTAAATATGTCTGCTGGTGAGTATTCACCTACGAAAGCTTCAATTTTTTGCACTAAATAAATAATTCTTAATTATAGCTACCACTTCTGGCAACTGTCCATCATTCTTAAATAAGCAATAGCATGCTTATTATGTTAGAACATATATTAGTAAAATATACAGCAAAGAATTTTGAAATTAAGTAGTAGAATCATAAATAAATTGCCTGGTTTTCATACCTCAGCAATTGTACATAGTATGACAGGTTACTCAACACACAGAGTAGATGATATGTTAGCATGTCCTAGTAATAGCAACATTACGTGCAAATAGCCTTTTCTGTGTTTGTGTCTAGAAATATCTCATGTTGTGATAACAAAATTACAATTTGCAATTGAATTAACTTTGTGTTTTAGAATTGCCTATTCTGAAAAGAGAACAGAATTTAGGCGATAAGGAAAAGAAATATCTATCTTTTCATTCTGCAAGACATCTGTGAATAAGGGCAGACTTTTATTATTATCTTCTTTTACTTTAGTCATGTGTATTGACTTCTGACACATAAGCCAAATCTCAGTGTAAGCATGAAGATACTTAACTGGTGGACTTTCACAAGAAGAGCACTCAGTTGACAAAAAGAAGGATCATAGTGCCTTAGGTATATATCACATTTCTTCAGGATCCTCTGTTTCACAGCAGTTGTGGTGCAGGAATAAACAGTTGCAGTCGTATTCACCATAACATCAGCACTATTGGAGACTGCCCAGAATTGAACATTACGTCTAGTATGTATGAATAACTTGGAAGAGACTGTTAGGTGGAAATCTCACCTTTGCCTTTGCTCTCAGCACAGTCTCTCCAGTCTCCCAATGAACTTTTTCCCTTGTTGCCTTATTGAACCTGTTCACTGTTAGCATATGCTGTTGAACTGGAATATTTTTACCCGACAGACAGCAGATAAAAATACATCTAGGTTATTACCTGGTAAAACAATGCCTAGGCCAGGGTAACACAGAGTAACTTCTGTAAAACCAGCCAAGTGAAGATCTGTTTTTCTGATTGTTATGAGTTATTAGAACATTTGGCTTTAGTTGTGCTTTGAGAGAGTGGTAGTGGATGGCTGTTGCATTCATTATGACTGAAATGTGGATATTTATCTTAAGAAAAGGTATGGCAGAAGGAAGATTTGTTTCTATTCACTAACATAGTCCTCTAATGAGATGAGATGTGCTTTATATTTGTGTTTGCTTGAGGTATATGTTTCTTAAAAATCACAGACCTAATTGTGTAATCTAAAAGATATACTCTGGTTGAAAGAAATCTGGCAAACTGTGCCTGAAGTGAATTGAGACTCTTAATTCTTCCCACTACATACAGATAACAAGTTTAATTCTGTAAAATGCATAGTAGCCTACTGCTCTAAGGTCTAAATGTGATATCACTGATGTCTGGTGTAACTTTGAAAATATTCTACTAGGACATATGTTGTGGGAGGAAGACTGTTAATGTTTAGCACCTTGTTTCACACCTCTGCTTAACATCTTTTGCGGTTTTTTACTAATAAAAATGTTTGCAAAATTTTCATTTCATTTCCTCGTGTGATCATTGTGAGATACCACAAATAAGGAGCTTTGGCAGTGAGCAACCAGAGTTACTCTGGTTTTAACAAGAGTTTGGGAGTATTTCATAAAAAAATCTATTATTAATTATCACTTATAACTTACACTACATAGATAAGGAAATAAATACAGACATTATGGTGCAGATCTTTTATTCCAAAAGATCTCTGCAGACCTTTGAAATAATGTTGGCACAGATATTAAGAAATCTACATTCTATGTGATACATACTTACAAAGCCTCTGTTGGTCCTCTTTTTTGAAAGGACTGAAGATCTATCTTGATGAAAACCTTGACTAACTGGGAAAACATCCAAAATATTTTGCAAAGTATGTTTGAATTCTTTGCCTACATCCAGTTCAGGAAGATTTGGGAATTATGAATAGAAAATGAGCTCTTTCTAAGTTGGTTACAAATACAGTAAAAATCAGCCTTAATATAGAGATGAGACAAATATTTAATAATAATAATTAATAGGGAGAAGCAAAAAAAAGATTAAATTCAAGAATTTTGAAATGTTGTATATCTTGCTTCCATGTTTGAATTTTCTCATAATTGCTTGATGCAGCAATGAGCAGTCTATAACAGAAACGGATAGATTGTGCTTATTGCCTAGGCTGATGTTTTTTATATTATCCTTAATACATTTCTACAGAACAACCTGATATTTAGCATACTTTTGTATAAATGCATTATGGGAACTGAAGGGCATTTACTTATCCCAGTTCCTCTGGGAACTGACGGTGTAAGCAATGAAGCTACAAGTCTTTTGTAGGTGAAGGCAGGTGAAAGAGATTTAAAGCAAAACATGATTTTATTTGGAGTAATGCATGTTTGAATTTTACTTAACTGTAATAGAAGTTTACAATTAGAGAACTGGAAGCTAGATAAAGAAAAGAAACCCAAATAATTGGCCAGGGAGAATATGGCAGTAACATTTTGTATTTTGTTTGGCATCAGTAAAAAACACAAACCTATAAGAAACTAAGTTTTGTTAGTTCTGCTTCACATAGAAAAACACTGCTCAGGTGAGAGCTGTTTTCTTGTTATACTGATGTTTTGCTATTTACTGAACATAACAGGTAGTAAAAAGGGGGGGTCATTCTAATATCTTTATACTTTTAGCATGCTTTGCTAATATGTGTAAATATCTCTTTATACCTTTTTCTACTCCTATTGTTTTAGACCAAAATAAAGTGTAAAAGCTTTCCAAAGTTACCAATGAGCAAATGATAACTGAACATGAAGGACTAAAGAGGAAATTTAGCAGTGCTCTTTTCAGTATTATTACTGGCTAAAGAATTTACTTTCCAGTCTTACTGCAGCTAATATATTATTTGGGAAATATACTATTTTACAAATACCTTAACATTTTATCGGAACACTTTGTCTGCTGTGGCTATGTCAGTAAAGCAGTGTACACTAAAGTACTCCTGATCTTTTATAATGCAGGTACCTATGCCAAATGAAATAAACAGGTGACGAACTGTGTACAACTGATAGCACAATTAGCAGTAACCAATTTGTTGTGCTGTAAAAGCTATGTAAATAATTTCAGGATATGCTCCTTAAGGTTTTAAACTCTGTTCATATGATAAATATTCATTTCCTGTAAGAATAGTTAAAATGTCACTGCTTTAAATTCTTGGAACCTTCAGCATTGGAAACGAACACACTGAAATCCATTTAGAAGCTGGCAACATTTAATCGCTAGAGGAAAAATCTCCCATTTCTAGCTCTGTGGAGTGACTATACTGATTTTTAAACCCAGTGCTCAATCTCTTTGTTACAGCATTTGGGGCCAGTGTAACCTGAGGAGGGAAATTTGTAACAGAGGGGTTGGTGAGGAGGAGGAAACCTGTTAAGGTGACAGTGTAAGTCCAAGTGTCTTGAATCATAGAATCGTAGAATCATAGAATAGTTAGGGTTGGAAAGGACCTCAAGATCATTTAGGTCCAACCCCCCTGCCATGGGCAGGGACACCTCACACTAAACCATGCCACCCAAGACTTTGTCCAACCTGGCCTTGAACACTGCCACGGATGGAGCACTCACAACTTCCTTGGGCAACCCATTCCAGTGCCGCACCACCCTAACAGTAAAGAACTTCTTCCTTATATCCAATCTAAACCTCCCCTGTTTAAGCTTTAACCCATTACCCCTTGTCCTGTCACTACAGTCCCTAATGAAGAGTCCCTCCCCAGCATCCCTATAGGCCTCCTTCAGATACTGGAAGGCTGCTCTGAGGTCTTCACACAGCCTTCTCCAGGCTAAACAGTTTGGCATGTTCAAAATACTTCTGGCAGAAATGGATTAATAGAATGCAAAGTCAAAAGTGTCTAGTAAATGCAATTCATTACCTGCCTCTGATTTTTATTTTTTTATTTTTTTTTTTTTTCAGGTATAACATTTCCATGTACATCTTTCAAGAGAACTGGGATAGTGCAGGGAGCTGTCTGCAAAATCATCTTAAGGGAGTTCTGCTATGAATTCCTAGTGGACCCTAGGGAAATCACGGTGATACATCCCATACTTTGGACTGGGTATCATGTGTGAGTTCCTATAAGGTGATACAAAGCTGGTTTGTATGGGTTAGCATGATGTTGCAGAAAGTCAAGGTAGGAGGAATATCCTCAAATTCAAGTGTGCAACTTATTCAATGATTTTGTCTTTTTACGGCTTTGCACATTTTGACTTCTATAGTTATACTTATTTCTTTTCCTATGAATGTGCCTGCTGTCCTTTGATATTCACATTTCTATTATTTGACAGCTTTGTTTCATTTCTCATTATCTCCCTTGTAAACTAAGGTGGCTTGGTGAGTCTAACAGTCATTGAAATAAAATGCAGGATTGAAATTTAGGTTTTGTAAAGAAAAAAAAAGATAAATCACTAAATTAAACTATATATCTCATGTCTGGTCAAACAAATGTCACTTTTGTTATTCACTTCAGTGAAAATGTGCCTCAAAGGAAAACCTGAATAGTTTCTTCCTAGGTTTGTTTTATTTGGGTTTTTTTAACTAACTTTGGCTTATCCAGCAAGTCCCAAAGTACTAATTATCCAGATCTATCACCAACTTTTTCTTTACTGTCTGATGCCAGGGTTCAGTACCTTTTTAAAAAGCTTAATTTAAAAGAGATACAACCGAAAAAGAAAAAATAGACTGCCTCATCCATGAAGGGTGATTATGCTTCTTCGACTTGCTTGGAGGAAAATAAAGACAAATTTTTTTGCTGTTCACTCTGGCCTGCAGCTCTTTTGAGTTATGGATCTTTCATAACAAGGGAAGAAACTTAGCACTCACCCTTCATGGGTGAAATAGCCTATTCATATTCAGGAACAGGTAGCAAACAATTATAAATGGATTTAAAGAGGTGCCAAGATTATAGTCTGGAAATATCAATTATTATAAACTGGTTTTACTTTCTTCCTCCTCCTCTCCTGGTATTTCATATACAGGATCTATCAGTGGCACCTAGACAGTTAGTATTGAATAGAACACTAGAATCATTTACAAGGCTGCAGAAATAGCATTACCTTCAAAATAAAAAAAATTTAAAAAAAAAAGAAAAAGAGGGGGGCACACTTAAAATTCTTCCTTAAAGATGAAGTAGACAGGTTACTATAGTAAATTTCAGCTACATTTCAGCTGTATCTGACTATGATCACATTTTGCAGGACTACAGTCAGTGCAAGGTACCTTAGAGTAGGTTGCCTGTGACTAAGAGAGAAGTTAAGAACTCTGTGGCATCTGGATTGCCATGAGCTACAGTGCTTTAAGGGCACTACAGTGCTTTAAGGGCACTACAGTTTGTGCTTCCCTATATACCACACCCTGTTACCATGCTTATGGTAACTTGAGGATGGTGAGATGAAAATGTGTCCTTATTCTACAGCTGATCATAAAAACATAACATCACAGTATGCCACCAACAATAGTGTCCTCTTCAAGTTACACTTTCCCTGAGAACTGTTTCTGAGGGGACAACTCTTCTCGAGCAGGATTTTTTTCTGTGTAAATGAGAACTACAAAATACAGCCTAGATTCATCCAAGCCAGCCTCAAGCCCTTAACTGAGCCCTACTCACAGTCATTGGAGAGAGAAAAATAGCCTGATCTTTCTACCGATTAGAATCCTAACCTAGATGTCTCTATTATCGGTCACCAGAATGAAATCTCATTGTATGAAATGTGTTGTCTTAAGTTCAGATTCAAAGTAGGATGTCCTGAAAACCGATTTTTTAGCTAGTGATAATTAACATGCAAATGGTACTTGCATGAAGTAGATTAGAGTCAACCTGTCATCTTTCTCAACTGCTCACATAAGAGAACATCATTACAAGGGCACCAAGTAAAACAGCCTGAGGCTTCTTTAGGATACAGTTTGCAGTATTGCTGTGTAAGAATGAGAACAGATGGAAGTGAGTGGATGGCAGCTGCATGAGGCATCCAGTGACAGTGTAGCTACTGCCTCAAGAAAAGGGAAAGCAAAGAACAAGAGTCTGGGGATGGTAAGTGAAGTTGCCAGGACATAAAATGAAAGGTGTTTCTGCCAGGATGTGACAACGCACACTTGGGATAGCAATGTCCCAATTTTTGCTAGTTTACAGGTAATATATTCTGCAAATGATGTTCTGCTATACATTGGTAGTAAAAAATTTGCTATTTTTCCTGCTCTGTTTCCTCTTCTCCTGTATGGGATTAAAAATGCTAAAAGGAGGATTAGAACAAGAAAGATGAGGAGCTGTTTCTTGATTCTTTAACCCCGTCTGAAAAGCCCACAGTGCAGTATGACCATTCTTGTAAAAACCACAAATTTGTTTCTTACAACACAGTGAATAATAATCTTTCAAAAGCAAGTTCTCTCTAAATACCTAGTTGCACTAGCTGTGAAGTAAACCCATTTGTTTCAGAGGTACAATACTACCACTACAGAAGAATATCTTGACTACTGAAGCTCCCTAGAAGTGAAGTCTGTCTGATTCTCAACAGGGAAGGAAGCCTCTTTCAGTAATTGTTAACTTGAAGCTTTAAAAGAGCATCTGACAGGTCTGAGAGTTTCTTACTGACTGTTTTGCTGGATACAGTAAAGATTGGCTTTGAGTGCTAAAAAACTATTGACCTACTTTATAAGTTAATTCTTTATATCTTATTGAAAAATGTCTATGTGTCTGTTGTGTCTTGTGTTTGCATATATACATATATTTGTGTTTACATAGATTGATATGTGTATACTCAGGCATATATTTGTATATATATGCAATATATATTTCATATCTGTGTAATTTTTATGGATATAGGTGTACCTACACAAATTTATTTCATTTTTCTTCTCAATCCATTTTCTTCTCTGTTTTCTGCATCATGAAGTAGACCACCTGCATATGTGTTTGAAATGACTTTCAATCAGTCACCACCATAATACTGAGGTGGTAAAAGTGCACTACTTACTAATAGGTTTAAGCAACTGTCTTTGTTATGCTCCTGGGCCTAATTCTTGGCAACAGCAAATTGCTGAAACTCTGTTAAAATTGTTACACTGATTTTTCTGAGGCGTTTTACATGTTCTGAGGGTTTGGCCTTAAAGGCTTGTGGCTGCAACCTGGGACTAGAATGCACAAATATCTACAAGGCATGTCGGATAACTGAAACAACAGAAGGGTTTTTTGGTCCTTTCTCCTTCTCTTTCAGGTGTTACTGTGTGAACCTCTCAAATGAGAGGATCCTTGCATGTATTTCTTCCCCATGGTACATGAGAATGCTATGTTCACAAAAATCAAATGAGGCTCTTCAGGGGGCACAATCATGGCATAGGAATAAGAGATACAGTTCAGTCACTACAGTAGAAAAATTCTACTATATGTTGGTTTGGTTTGTTTGGGGTTTTTTGCCTTGAAAAGTGATAGAGAATCCGGGAGGACTGTCTTACTGCAAATGAAGCAATATCAGGAAATGAAACTTTATTCTCTTCTTGTAATGATTATAAGATTTTTCATGCTTGATAAGCTTCAATCAAAGGTGGCACTAAGGGATCAGAAGTAATAGTCTTTAAATATACCACTGTGCTCTGCATTTGCTCCCTATAGTTGTCTTCTCTCCTTAACTCCTTTTCCTCCTCACTTTTTCAGGTGACATTTTCTAAAAATGGACAAGTTGTCAATTTGGCAAGGTGCAGATAGAGGTAAGAATGGTGAGGGGGATGGAAAACTGGTGGTAATATCTTTTCTTTGTAATACTGAAGGGAGATCTACTTACTTTGTGTCTATCTGTGCAGGATAGTATTAATTCTGGGAAGAAATGTATTTAGATCAAATTATGACTCCAAAAATCCTTCAGGAATGAGATATGTAAAGATGGCAGTAATTTCTCCTCCTCCACATTATATTTGCCAGACTTAAAATCCTTCAAAATCTCTTGTGCTCCAACTCTGTATATATTGAGAAGACTTCAAAAAACACTTTCTTTTCACCAGTAGACTTTGACAGCTGACCACTACCTGTTTGGAATTTAGGAAAGTTCTCTCAGTTCCTTTATGCTTATCTGTCTTTAAGTTGAATCCTGGAACACAGGGTATACACTGCTGCTAAAAACACTTATGAGAGCTCCTAAACTGTTAATCTTTGTGTAAAAATAACCTGGAAACTGTAAGTGATGCAGCAGTCTACTGAAACAGAGTGTATTTCCCATGGGATTGTAAAAAAGTCACTCATTCTCTCTGTTTTGGTTCCCTGTCTGAGCAATAATTCTTCCTCCTTCATGAGTTGTTAGGACAATAAATCAATTCTCTTACATGCTGCACAAGTCCAGGTAGATGACATCAACTGCTCTACCCCTGTCCATCAGTTCCATAGCCCCATTGTAGAAGGCCACCAAATTGGGAAGTAGAATGGTTGTGAATGAAAAGCCCAAAACTGTTTCACATCAGCTTTGGCCTGTAAATCTCTGAGTATATCTGGTCATCTCAGGGTCCTGGGTTTTAATCATGCTTCTGACACATATCTGAATGAAACCATCAGTTCTAATTTTAGAACTGCTTAACAGCTCAAGATAACAGATTTATTATTTCAAAAGAACTATGGAAATGAACAGGTCTTGGACATCTTGAGAGTTTTGGGGAACTCACTGAAAAAATATTTGCGTCTTCTGATGAATAAATTTGATCCTGAAAGACTTGCTTCAAGTTTCCTAAAAGTGAGTTGATTTTATTTACCTATCTGCAAGATTCTTGAAAGCCATGACTAAATAATATATGTGAAGTGTTAATTTTGATCCATATGAAACATGTTTTGAAGACCAACACCGTGTTAAGAACAAGCTAGATTGAATCAAACATTGTGTCATGTCTTAGTAAACAATATAAAATGACCTTCATGTATGCCACCATCTTCTAGTACTTTCCCTTCTTCTTAGTTTTACTTGTACTTGAAAGTAATGTAATATATAAGATGCTTCCATCAGGGCACAGCAGCCTACCTTATGCTGTGTATCAGCAGAGAGACGAGAACACAGATTTACTAATGGCTTGGTATGCCATCTTGAGCTTTGACAGATACTTCTTTTGACTTGTATTTCATTGTGTAACTCCAACATACACAAAAATGCCTCATTAATTATTTTTATAGGGCAAGGCATCATGTTCTCCACCCTAATGTACTCCCTGTCTCTACGTGGGACTTTGTTCATTAAAGTACTTGTTTCTGTTAAGAATTCATAGGCACAAAGGGTTAACATACTGCATGTGAAATGGTGACTGCATCTATCAAAAAATATATGAGATTATGTACTCTGCCCACAGTACGTGTTCTGGAGTTGCTCGCACATTGCCAAGATCTTCCTGAAATGTAGGCAGCATGCCACCTCAGTGTGTGCAATGTGAGAAGAATTTCTGATGGACGGGGTAATCAGAGAGACTCCATCATACTGTGGGAAAAAAAGCTAACCTTCCAAATGAGAGTGAGAGAGCATGGAAAATGGGGATTTTGTATAGGTCTATTCCGCTTCCCTCCTTCCCTGCACCCTGCACCCACCCCCCCACCCCCACCCCCCCATACACACCCTTCTCTCCACAGCTCTTTATTTGTTTAAAGAATTTGTATGGTATGTGTGAAATACACAAGTAACGCCCTCCCCCCTGCCATGTGCTAATGACACAGTTTAAATCACTACCATGTGCTATGTTCTCAGTTCTGTTCATCAGACCACAGTAAATACATACTAATAATGTTAAGGTCCTGATATAAACTCAAAAAAGTAAAGAAGATACACAAACCTGATCTTGAATGTCAGTCTTCATGTAATATAGACCATTTTGTCTTTGTGGTCTCAGAGAGGTTGGAGAGACTGTCAAAAGTGCGGTGGGCATTGGTAAAACTAGCAGTGTTTCAGATGATCATGGACTTTTCTGAGAGAAATAACATTTTTAAAAAGAGCTGAAGAAATCATTTGCTGACATAAATGTGAGTGTGGGTTCCCTGTCTGACCTTGGTTTCGTAGGTCTCTGCAACTAAAGGGCTTGCTGCTGTCATGGTCAGGATGAAAACGCTGCAGACCTGCTACTTGCTTTTTTGCATCATTCACCTGCCTTTTTATGAAGTGAAAGAGAGGAAAGCCTGGCCTCCTTGCCCCTCCCAGGCTGAGCAGTAGAGCTGTGGCCTCCCCACTGCGACAAAGCACTTGGCTTCTTGCAAAGAAAACTGTTTGAAAAGGTCTCCAAGAGCAAAGCAGTGAAGACAATTGTCACATGATTTCCGCTTAGTGCTGATGGTTATTGCAGCTTTTATACTATTAGAAAAGGGTGCAGTGTTGGTGTTTGAAAATGGAGCTCTCTTTGCAGTTTCAGAGGGAAAGTGCGTGGAGAGCATGGCATATGTGGTGGGATTATGCCATTCAAAATTCAGGTACTGCCCATTTGGGTGGGTATTTGAGATAGTGGAGATAGCAATCGCATTTATTCCATTTCTTCACCTTTTTTTTTCCTCAAAGATGTGTAATAACAAGGTAAAACTTTCTGATGCATGTGGCTCTGCAGTCAACAGAGATAAAATTAGAGCTAAACTATATTATGATTTGCCCTGTAAACTCTGTTTTCTGAAAGTATACATTATTTATCCCTCACAGTTTTTAGGCCACTGGATTTTTAAGCATTGCATGTGTACCTCTAGAATGCCTTTCACTCCTTTTGGTGCCATTCTGATTATTATTTTTTGCATACATAATGGGATAAGACAGATGTTTTCAGTTCCATTTCAAAAGTTGGCATAGAGTCAGACTTGCCAGGATCTTCTGATCTAAAGCTCTCTGAAGCCAATTAACTGAAATTTTCTTATATCTCAATGGTCTTTGGATAAGGCTGCAAATTAGTGAAAGACAGAGCTCAAGAATGTAAGTTTTTGGCTCTTTTTAAGATGATGTTCTCCTTACAAACCACTACTTAGTAAACACGTTCTTCTT
>JBCJKH010052808.1:0-18240 GCA_039877255.1 Loriculus beryllinus | reverse complement strand
CACCTTATAGTTTTAATGCAGTTAAACCCCAGTGGTTAGGTAAATGTTTCTATCCTCATTTTACAGATGAGAAAATGAAGCAATAGGGTGGAGGCTTATATCTTCGCAATATTATACGTGACTAATTTGTACTGATTTAATCTAATACCTTTTAAGTTTTGGCTTAAAATGCTCTTCCACAGTCCTGCAGCAAGTTTGTTGTGGAGCAAGGTTTTGTAAACGTCCTGGGTTGGTAACTTAACTTTCTCCTCTGGTTGACATTGCTGTCCTTTGTCAGGAGAAAGACTGAATGAACATGAATTCAATCCAGAGTCAAACGAGTATCAGGAATAAAGCCTGCTTTATAAAGTCTACTAAAGCATGGTGAGTAATGCTCACCCTGTCTGTGGTGGTAGAAATAAGAGGTGATATATTTCTGTCCAGCATCTTTCTCACTTTTTAATATTTACATGGAGATCATCATGACTACTGCTTATTTGCTTTTAGTGAACATATCATAATATTGTCTCTGGCACAGATTAATTTCTCCTCAGCAGTTGAAAGCTAAAGTGAGATAGACCTGGATGTTCACCTATTACAGTGATGATTTAATTAAAAAAAAAAAAAGTTTTAAACATATAAAGTCCTCTGGATGCCAGTTGCTAAATAGAGTAATTCTTTGACTTCTGTCCTACTTCACTGTACACTGTTGTCTTTTTATGGATGGGAAATGAACAGCCTTTTAAAAATAAAGTATTTCTTGCTCAAGGTAAAAGTTTAACGTTTTTTCTCCCAACCCATGTTTTAAACTACAAATAATTCTTAATGTGCTTATATTAGGGCTGAAGAAGAAACAGGACAGAAATTAGCATTACTTAAGGTAGGGTTAGAAGGAAAGCATACCCTCAAATTTCTTGGTTGGTCACAAAAATTATTTTTGTTTGTTTGCCTTCCAGTTATGGCTTTAAGGAGCATACATTCCTATACAGACTGAGATGGATGTAAATGTAAATTGTTCTTCATACTTCAAGGCAATTTTATATCCTTAAAGTTCAGCTGTTTGTGTTTTCTTCCTTATAGAAATTGCATCTGAATGGCTATGGTAAATTATTCCAATATGTACTCATCTTAGTTTACTTTAGTGCCTCTTTCAAAACCAAATCAGAATAAGGTCGGTTTTTTGGGTGTTTGCAAAAGGCACAAGTTATTATCTCTTTCAGTCAACTGTAAATCACATTCAAGTTTAAACAATTACTTGAAATGCCTTTCATTGCAGCCTGGTAAGATACTGACTGTTCTCAGGGTCAGTTAAATTCTCTAGAATGGCCAAGTTCCCAGAAACCATACTCTGTGTACAGGATTGAGACCAAAAATTTGTTTCCCCATATAAAAGTGAGGGGGCTAGACATACCAACACTGTGCCTATTTCTTTAAGATTTAACCTGCATGATGAAGAGATACAAGAAACCCAGTACCTATTTCTTTAAGATTCAATCTGCATGATGAAGAGATACTGGAAACCCAGACTAAGCTTTAGCATGTTGTTTTCAAGAGAACAGGCAGAATCTCTGCTGAGGTGTTTGGAAAAGGTGCTTTGTTCAGACTGAAATCCAAAGCAGTAGCAGGTGTCTCAATTAGGCAAGAATTGTATGGACATTCAGAATCTAAGGGAAAAATATTAATCCATTAATCTGGTTGAAACAGTGATATTTCCTTTGAACAGAGGTGCAGATATTGTCACATTTCTTTTAGAATCAGAGCAGTC
Organism: Loriculus beryllinus; assembly: GCA_039877255.1. NCBI lineage: Eukaryota > Metazoa > Chordata > Aves > Psittaciformes > Psittacidae > Loriculus > Loriculus beryllinus. The sequence goes on along the minus strand of JBCJKH010052808.1, from coordinate 16,496 downwards.
TGAGGTCTTATGGAACTGCTGATTTTGCAGATAAGGGGTAAAACAGATTAGCTCCATAGGGAGTAAGAGTGAGCTTTGGAACTGTAGCATAAAAAGAGAAAAGTGAAGTTTAGGTATGGTAAAGACATTTTCATTTGAAAGCTAGCCATAGTTCAATAAAAGACTCATGCTGAACCTGATATTTTGCCATCTATGTGTCACTCCATTAAAGTTTATGTGAGCATGAAGGCTAAACCTGTCTAAGATGATTTATTAGATAGAAGTCAAGAGCACTGAAGAAGATTAGAAAGACCAGAATTCATGAGAATAGTTAAACATAATACTATTGAATATGGCTGTGTCTTCTAGGAATGATACAGTGCTAATCTCAGGAAACTCTAACATGCAGGAGCAGAAATACAAGGCTAGTTTATTCTTGCTGTTGCTTACACCTGGATGCTAACATTAAGTATGTTATTAAAAAGTGAAACAAGGCTTAGACCAAGCCCTGGGCTGGGAAGATATACAGAAGAATGATGTATGAATTTTTCATAGTTACTGTGTAAGGAAGAGAACATGCATCAAAGACAGAGGGCACTTTCTCCTTTCTTTTCACTGCTTTCTTAAAGGTAGGGTTCTGGAGCGGGGGTTGTAGGATGTTTAATACAGCTGCTATGTTCTACTAAACATTATAATGTGTTAAATCCAAGTTTTTAATCTTTTGTTGTCTTGCTTGAAAGCTAATTCAAGAATCCAGAGTAAACAACTGCATGTCACTTCTGAGTCCTGTTGTCATGGTTATCCAAACTGCAAGGAGGTCAAAGCTTATTAAGACTCTGATATGATTTGGGTTTCCTTTCTAAATGGATTAGTTGTGCAGTACCCCCAGTCTCCTGATGTAGACGTAGCTTATAATATTTCCTCACTGTAACTACTGTAACAGCAACACTACTAGAAGCAAGCCATTCTGTAAGTGCTATAGCCTTAATGTGATTAAATGAAGTAAGGTGGAGATGAAGAAACATGTGAGAAGATAAGAAATGTATTTATCCTCTCCTGAAAGACGTTTGTGTATTTTCAGTGTTCTAAGTTAAGGGAGACAGTAAACAGAGTATCTGGAAAAGTCTCATTGAGAGACTATAAAGCATGCATCTTCTCTGTAATGAGATACAAGATCCCTAAGGGTAAAATGCCAGTTTCATCTTCATGCATGGAACAGCTGTTAAATTTTTGCAGTATCCAGAAATCAGTGATACTCTTGATAACCAAAAACGTAAGCTCCTTGCTTTGACTAGACCATCCCATCTTGCACCTGCTTCAAATTCATTTGTACAGAAAAGGAAACTGAAGTAAACACTTGAATGACCCTTTCTCCATTTATATAAGCAGCCAGCATTGCCACTGTGAAAGGGCACTGAAGCACAACAGGTACTTCCTGTAGGAGACCTGAGGCTTCTGTGGCATGCAGCATGTGTATGTCTAGTGGCCAAAATTCTCAAACAGAAGTAATTATTTTCTGAGAATGATCAATTACTGGTTTTCTTATGCCATTTTAATTTGGATTGTAATCTCTACTGCAAGCACTAAAACTGAAAATGTAGCCACAAAAATGTTTCTCGTATGTCTAGAATTATGCACTACTCCTCAGCATCTTTTGGAAACAGGTGGTTGCCATACCCTGAAGACAGTGCTAGGAGACTTGGAACTGACAAGGAAAAGGCAGCTCACAGTTACAGAGGCTATCTTGGCTGCTGTCAGTATTGCTTCAGCTGGGACTTTCCGAAGCCTGCTTCTATAAATATATAACAATTCAATTGTGTAATTGCCATTACCAATGTGAATTCAATTTGTCTATATTTTTATACTGCAGAATTAGGTCTTACAATCTTGAACTATTATAGAGTCTGTTATAGATATCTCCAGATCTTGAGTTGCAGAAATTAAGTCAGCAGAAGCAGATGCGGTATGGAATAAAGTGAAAAATGGAAGTGATTTTCAGAAAACTTGCTTTTAGTCCAGTGTTGTTTGTGTCAAATAATTGCCTTTGATCACCTGAGCCATTAAAATTAAATCAGAGCTCTGATGCCCAAGAACTTCTCAGTCACACTATTTGCACTTGTTAAAAGTATCAGGGTGTTATAACTGAAAATAGACTGCTATTTGGGATGGGATAGGAAAATCATTGCATACTGCCTGGCCATGTATTTCCTCCCCTGAAATGCAAGAATCACTGCAAAAACTGGATAGGGAGCCCAACCTTGCTGAATCCTCTTCTCAACAAGAGGATCAGATTAGAAAGGTGTGGTCCAGAATGATTATCTGGTGGTCACTCTGAGATAGACAGACATAACTGCCTTATTTTTGGTGAACAGTGGTTGGAATCACAATATCAAAATAGTTAAAACATAGGCTTTCAACTCACCTAATGCAAAATGTTGTGTAAAGTACCTTGGGCCACAGGGTCACCTTAAATACATACTGTTATTAATAGCTGTTAGAATAAGTAGTAGCTTGTATAAGAATCCTCTTACATTTCCTTTAATTAATGTAGAATTGTTGATGCATGCTCTGTTGACAACTTTGCATGTGTGCTTCACTGGCAGTGACAGGACAGGACAGGACAGGAAATACTATTCTTGCACTTAACTGTGCATACAGGAATAGCTGAATGGCATTTCTTCAAATGTGTGCACAAAAGGAGGATCTGTGAGAGAAAAAATCATTGTATTGCATGGATTGTGCTACAGGAAAACCTCCTCTGAAAGATTTTCACTGATGCAAACCAATCTGAATAGATGGAACAGAAGGGAAGTGTAAGGCCCAGGCTCTTTATTATGTATTAGGTGTTTAGAGTAAGCAGTAAAGGATATGCCAGACTCCAGAGGTTGCAGTGCATCAGCTCTGCAGATGTCTTGTGGACTGGGTAAGGAAAGGAGTCTTCCCCGCTGTATTTCTTACCACTACCTTGGCAGGCTGCTTGGATGCTTCAGGTTTTGCCTCTGAGAGTAAGCTCTTCTGCAGACAAAAAATACTTGAAACAATAGAGAATTCTGCTCAACAGTTCTGCACAAGGCTTATTTCTGTTCTAATTAATTTGTGTGGCAACCTGTCTTAGGTTTGCAAATACAAATCCAGACTTGTACTCAGTACAGTTAATCTCAATTTCTTATTTTCAGATCAACTTGACAGAGTTTATAGCTGTCTTCAGATCTGTGCAGGTTCATGTCCTTAGTCACTTCTCCATAATGACACATTGTTCCAAATATAAGAAATAGGTGAATAAACAACCCTGAAAAATATATCTGTCTGTATATATATATATATATATACATATATATATATATATGTTCAAGATTCTTAGTCTGGCCATTGGCTAATTGCTTAAGTACAGCTGCTGTCCTAAAAAAGATCAATCTCTCGTACTCACTAGCTTTAGGCAAACTTTATCCTTCAAGAGCTTAGACTAGACTTATGGTTCTTCGGATCATCATATTCACTTGATTGACTACTGATTTTAATAGGTCCAATAGTAAAGGAAGATTTCTTAGAATCAGGGTATTAAATAGGCTTAGTTGAGCAGCATATTCTGTACACTTAAAAAAATAATTGCACTTCAGACTGAGAGCGTGAATTCAGATTCAGCCCCCTATTGTATTTAGTACAAGTTTAAAGTAATGTCTTATATTGGCAGCAATTAACAACTTTTCCCTCTCCCACAGCCTCATCCATGACAGGAGAAAGATTTCCAAGTTTTGGGTTTGATCCTAGTGCCCTAAGGATTTTCGAAGGTTAGGCTTAGTGCTGTAATAGCACTCAATAGATGGTGTGATGCAATGTGAAACTGTGTTAGACTACATTGCTTGATGCATTGCAAGCACATTAGAATGCTTTTGCTTTCCTGTCATCCTTAGGGTAAGAAAATATGTATCCTCTCTCATTTTCAGAGCCTGTACAAGAAAGCTGCTTACATTTCTTACTATACTGTGGCATACAGTGCTGTATTCAGTATCTCTTGGATGTACAGCATTACTGTTTTCTGTAGCTGATGTTGATTGCCATGATTTGTGCAGCTCAGCCTCATTGGAACTATAATTAAGCCCTTCTGTTATAAACCAAATACTCTGAAAATAATTTTCTCCATTTACTGTAGCTGCCAAGTAAGAGCTCCTGCAACCTGTAATGATTCAGGTAATCCTATTACTGCCAATACAAGTACACCATTACAGGAAGGCTGCAGAATCATAAATAGAACTTGCTGAAAAACTTTCCAGGAATCTTTTGCTCCCCTTCCACATCAATGTTTGAATATTTTGTAGAAAAATATTGGCCTTTTGGGCCAAGATTAGGTATTCTCTGAAGCAGGAGAGGTCAGTGAGCAGAATAGCCAGTAGCATAGATTGAACGATTCTCACAGGGGCATGGAGATGCAGCTTCAGATGTTTACTTCAGAAAAAAAAAACAACAAACCCTATATGTGGAAAATGCTATAACCATTGGGCTACTGACAATTCTGAGAAATTCTGATCACCTTTCCATTCTCCAACCCCCACTGAGAGGTTTTGTTTGCATTTACCACAGTGCAAAGCATCAAGGTTTTTGTAGACAGAATTCTGGTTTCCAATGAGATGAATGATACCTTTGTCTTAATCTCAATATAGTAGAATTATAAAATAGTTTGGGTTGGAAGAGGTCTTCAAAGGTCATCTAGTCCCCCAATATGCTCTTTTCCCAGGTGATAAGGTGTCAGTAGGTGCCTAAAATACTGCAGTGGTAGGGACTTCTTTGTGAAAGCCCTGAGAAAATGCCATCAGCTTTGTTACATGTTCATGAAATATGTATCTTAGTCACGACGGGAAGGTAAATGGAGACTATGATTTTCATTTCTACACTTTAATACTATGTTCATTTTTATCTGTTAGGTCTGCTGCTGCTATAGCTGATTTGAATTCTAAACAGTGTTGGATATTTATTTTTGTAAACCTGTGCCATTCATCTTTAATATAATCATGTAATTTACTCTATTAATGCCAGCTGCTATATTTGGCACAGGTCATCTGAAGTGTTTGGAACGCTATATTAATTTTTCCCTGAACCCATTAGCTAATTCCAAAAATCCATAGAAATCAGAGCACTCCTCCTCCACAGTCAGGGAAAGTTTATTTTTGTCCACGTTTTGGAACACTGCCTTAGTTTGACAGAAGAAAAATCCAGTAGGAGATGGACTTTCATTTTGCTGGGATTTAGTTATTTGTTTATTTTCTCCAGAGTTGTCCTTGGAAATCCCAAGATTTCCAAGATTTGGGTAACTCTTTTCAGAGGGAGTTATGTACAGTGTGGAGGATTTATCTCACCTAATGTCCACCTGAGAACACTGGATCTAATCAGCTCATGGGAGCTTGGATGCCAGACACACATCTTACATGTATGTAATCTTGCACTGTTTTTTTAATCCTCTTCTCTACGAGGCTTTATGATGCACAGTTGATATCCAGTTCTTGATCTCAGAGCTTTCTCATGGCAGTCCCTTCATCTGTTCTCTTTCATACAGAATTGCGTGGTTATGGTGACATCTCTGCATCACAGTTTTCTGGAAGTGTCCACTTAGATTTTGCAAAGCAAAACAGCTGCTGTCTTGAAGTGAATGTTTTTCAACTGGTTGGTGCCTGCTTCGTCTCTCTCTTATATATGATATCTTCTAGGATGGGCTTTTACTACTGAGGTAAGAGTTTGAAATGTTTTGTGTTTCTCCTTCCTGGCAAACCTGGTTTAACACCCTTCACCCCACCTCTGGTCTCACAGAAAGCAGTGGCAAGGTTTGGAATTTCATAGAGGTTTGTACAAGTTAGTGTAAGTTCACTCTGAGAACACAGCAGAAAAGAAAGAATAAAAAGGAAAAGGAGTGATGGCCTGAGCAAATATAACACATTCAGTGTAGTGTGGATCAACCATGATTTTTCCTCAGCTGTGATTTTATATCTTTTTCACGTCACAGATAGGTCCCATCTCCTTCCACCTTACTCCCCAACTACTTTTTCTTAATCCACAGAATGCATTGGCTTAGATGTTGTCCAAAACAAACTCAGCTAGAAAACTAAAATAAAACATGACATTGAAAAACGTAGATTTTAATAGAAGGCTGTACTTTAAGTACTGAAAGAGCTTTTCATTTGCGGAGGAATTTCCAGGAAGCACAGTAAGTGCAGGCCTCTGGCAAGCATATTCAGACTAGATTGCCAGTCTGCTGTAAAAGCAGAGATCTTGATCTCAGAAAAGCCTATTTTCCCCTTGCAAAACTGCTATGGATTTATTAAGACCAGACAATAGTGTAAGACAGTTTTGACTAGCTAGGTGCATTACTGAAGGTGATAACATAATTAGGGCATGGATTGTCAGAGGGTGATACAGTATCTAAAGAGAAGACTTTTTCATTTCTCAATCTAGATCACAGAGAGTATTTGAAATCCTGCTGCTTCTTCTAATGAATCAAATTTGCTATAGGCCCACACCTAATGTGCAGCTAGTTAGCAGAGTGCTTCAGCAGGATTGTTTGAGGTGTCCCACCAGAGTTCTCCCAAGTAACGTAGTTCTAGCTCACAACATATCTTATCAAACATTTTCTAAATTATCAGACTTCCAGAAAAGATTGAACAGAGTGTTCATGATCTGTAAAGATGCTGTTTGATCAATAATGGTTCACTAGTTTAGGTCCAGTCCCCATGGAGACTAACTTGAAATTGGCTTGTAGTTCTAGGAAAACTTAGCACAACTAAGCCTGCTGTAAATTAGTAATCAACTTCAAATGTAAAAATCCTTCTTAATAGAGTAAAATCCCTCCTATTTAGTTTTGGACATTAACAGCCATCTTATCTCTAACTCACTACTGTGTGCCAGAGGTTCATGCTAATTAGAAAAGAATACTCTGTGACTATGTGTATGTTTCAACTTTATGTTTAACCTCCCCAGATTTCTCAATGTTGATGTCAAAAAGGGGCTTTCTTTCAGCCTAACCTCTTGAAACTACTTATCCTAATATTTATCCTGATGTTATATTGCACACAATCTCTATCAAATAATTAATGTGAGGCTGTGTCACCAAACCCTGAGGCCTGTCACTGTTGCAAGTGATTGTTAATTTAAAGCATGTTTTATTCCTCAAATGATCTCTTTTGAAGAGACTCTCTCTGCCAGAGTTGTGTACTGCTTTGTTTTCAAAGTAATCATCTACAGTCCAGATTTCCTTTGGGAAGGGAAAAACAAACAAACAAAAATGAAAAGCCAAAATAAAGAGCTGGAGCCAAACCCTTTCTAATTAATGAGTTAAAGACTTCAGACTTTTGTATTGTTAACTGATGCTGAGGCATTAAGCTGCCTCCCATAGATTTCTGGCCCCCTTGTTAGCTAAAACCGCTTTTTTCTTTTTAGGATCAGTTTCGGTTTTTCATCTTCATCAAAAATAATATGTTAAAGTTATTAAACCAGCAAGGACTGAATAGGGTTTTAGGCTTTTTTCACTTCCCGGTCGTGTATCAAAAAAAAAGGCAGTGAGCGTGAGATCATGCCCTTTTAAGGCAACAGTAATCTTTTTTCCAGTTCTAACAAATTTCAAACACATTTCAACAGAAAAGATCGTGTTTCTGTGCTGTAGGTAGATGGCTCCAGCATTATTCATCTGATTCTTTGTATATGTCTGTAGCAGCCCTTTAACAAGAGCAGTGGGACAGCTCTGAAACACAATAGCACTCAGGGCCAGCCTTTTATGTTTGTTTACTCATTTTTATGAGCCTTCCTCAGTTATTTGATTCATGGGCCTGAAGCATGCCAGAAGACAGCTCAAGAAATTCATCAGACTTTTAAAAAGAGAGGCCTACTATGCTGACCTTGTAGTACCAGGATAATAGAGCTTTCTTATGGAACTTAAAATCTGTCAGTTTTCACCATGTGACTGATTAAAGACAGAAGATCCCAACTGCTGTGTATACTAGCCTGTATCCAATGATTTTTCTAGGTCTCCACCAGCATAGATCTGTTCTAGACAGCACAATTATCATGTCTTGTTCACTGTTCAGGATAAGAAAAATAAGGCAAGATTAGCAAATGAAATGGACAGCTAGTTACCGCATGTCAGGCAGAAGCAGCACACATCACTGTAGTAGAAGCGTCTATGGAATTATGGACTGTGTAAGAAGTCACAAAGAAATGGACAGGTGAGGAGGCAGCACTGTGGCCTCAGTCGCTGCTATATGGTATGGCAGTCTACACTAGAGCTTTTCCTTTACATATTCCTTGGGGAATGTGAGCTTTATTAAGATCTCATTGTACCAGATGCTGAATATTGCACAGGAGAGCAAGATACAGGCTGTAAACAATGGCTAAATGAAAAAAACTCAATTCATGACTTAAAGACTTTGCCAGTGAAGGTCACTTGGGGGCCATTGGGTATCAAGCCTAATTCTACTGATGATAGAAAAAAGATTTAACAGGGAGATAAATTAACCGTTGCTAAATTTCTTGTATCATGACAGTCTTTCTGAAAAGCTAAACATAAATAAACGTTATAAACCTTACTAATTGCTGTAGTCTTATTCCAGCAATTATTTATTTGCAATTTTCACACTTTCATTATGGAGAAGATTAGAGAGGTACAATGTGACCTAGCTGAAATAAACCTAGATTTAAGCCCACTTGCATAGATGCTTAATTATAAATATATAAATCACTGTTCTCTGTGAACCTGTACCCATTAAAGACAGTGCTGACTCTTCAGTCTTTTGCGTACTTAAAATCTAAACAAAAAGGAAGTAGTTAATGCATTTATTCTTTGGGTCAAGAGCCTTCTTTTTATATGTGTGTGTATAGTTCCATGAACAAAGGGGTTGAATTATCCAGGTGCCACTGTACTAGAAGTAATTAATATTTAGAGGGTAAGCATGGTTTGTCCTCCCATAAATTGATTTAATTTTCATCTCCTGATTGCCTAGAGTGCCTCAGTTCAGCAACTTTGCAGAATTTGCTGTGATTTTGATTTATTCTACAACATCCTTCTACACTTCTAATCCTTACAGCTTTCACACATATGGAATTAGTTACAGATTTAATACCCCATTGTTATCAGTGAAAATAATTAATTTTCTGATATCTTTAAAAGCGAGCAGATCAGAGTTTTTAGTATTTTCCCACTTGCTAATTCTCATTTAAGTATAATTTCTACTCCAGAGGTAAATCTTTTGAGCTTAAAATAGGACTGATATCTGAAAAGTAACAGATAAATATCCATATTGTAGGCGTAGTGAATACCTCCGCAAGAAAAGGGTAAGAGAATAGTTTTACATTAATTTACAAGGACTCATTGACATGAGGCCCTAAAATGTGCAAAATGAAATGCAGATTGAATGGTATGTTTCTATTAACTTTTTTTTCCCTTATTTTAGGGACCTATGAATCCAGTCCTAATGTAGCATAAATCCAGGCCTAATAGTATATCTGCCAATGATGCTGGCATTTTCTAGGCTACATCTGTAGGAAATACACTTTCAAAGATTTTATTTATATATATATATATGTTGTGGAGTTTTACACAGCTTGGTTTCTGAGGAACTGCATGAGAGGAGATGGGGTTCTTTCTTAGGAAGGAGCCATGTAGAAAATTACAATTTTTATCCTGCTGAACAAGTCAAAGAATTAGATTTTTACCCTTTATCTGTATGGTTTGGGTTGGTTATTTTTTAAAAACAAAACCGAAAAAAACCCCAAAATAACAAAACAAAACCCAAATTAACTTACTGGTAGTTTCTGTCATATCTTTCTTTGAAAAATATTTCTTATTAAAGAGACCAGATTGTGTGCTGGATCCATAGCCATAGCAAAGAAAATTCCTGTGAAAATATATAATACATTCTTGGAAGATTTGCTGGTTTATTCTAATATTTTTTTAATATCATGGAATCATAAAACAGTTTGAGTTGGAAAGAACCTTAAGATCACCTAGTTCCATCACCTCTGCCATGGGCAGGGACACCTTACACTAGACCATGGTATCTGTAATAATAGATGACTGCATAAATGTAATAAATTTTATTTTTACAGGGTCTGAGGTTTTTTTAAGTGCTCTCTTTTGGGATAAAAATAAATTTTTATCCAGGTATTTTTTGTCCAGAGAAAAAGGTCATGGGTCCTCCACTTTTAGGTTTACAGTACTATAGACAGAACAGTATTTTCTAATAAACTGTGTGGATATTCAAAATAGTTCCTTCTAGAGCTAGCTGGCATAATGTAACTAACCTCTTGAGGGCTTGCACTGTCTTTCTGGAGACAGACTCACAGATCTAGGTTAATATATTATTGATATATTTGAAATAGGCTGTTCTGGATTCTGAGGTTGTGTAGTAAAAAGGAGATAAACATTAATGCAAATATTTTGCCTTTGTGGTAGCATGCTGATAATTTGAGTGAAAGATTAAAGCAGACAGCTACTTCATCAGTGAAAAATTTTATTTAAGCAGGCATTTCTAGGTAGGCTTGGACAGAACAGTCATGCTAAGCATTCGCCCTTATCACATTTAGTTTAATACTGAACTTGTATAAAAAATGCAAAAGTTATTCTGCCTATATTCACTTAAATATTTCAGAAAACATGATGGCTTCTGTATTGATTTCTCTCTAAAATTTGCTTTAACAATAAGATAGTCTCTTATTACTTTTTCTAGTAAAACATGGGGGAGGAGGTGTTAGGGTTAAGTGAGCAGCTGTGTAATACTTAGTTACTAGCTGGGGTTAAACCACAACACAAGGAATAAAGCAGTGTGTCCTAACACTTCTGATTTAATTCCTGGGTCAAATTTGTGCTAGATAGCTAAATATGTGGTGGGACTTTGAAGGATACCGAAATAAATAGTTCCTCTTTGAATACAAGGCCATTTATTCACATAGATTTGAAGTGATCCTAAAGTACATGGATCCTTAGGTGAAACAGCATCAGAGCTGCCAGTAGTTATTGTTCAAACTTAGCATGGACTATAGATTAATTAATAAAAAAAATTTGAAAAAGGCAAATTTGATGCCTGTCTTTGAAATGGTGAAAAATAGAAATTCAGGGAAGTTTTAGTGATCAGCTTAATAGCAACTTCTTAAAACACACCAAAAATAAAATCCAAAGAGAATATTTGTAAATTGTGTTGAAGCCACTTTGGGTTTAAGAGTTTCTGTTTGTATCATGCCTTGTGCATAAGAAAGAAAAAGAAGGTGCCATATAACTTGTAATTGGTTAGTTATTTGTTTCTTGTGATGCCCTCCTAAGCAAGCCAGAGAACCAGAATCCTATGAGACTGCTACAGAATCATGCAAAATTGGCTAGATTTTTTCTATATTTTCTATGTTTTCTATTCTTTCTATGTTTTTTATACAGCAGTTATTGGTGGTCAACTGTCAACAGTACTAATGGGGATTTCATCATGTTCTGTCCTATTTCCTCAGCTCATTTTTTTTTTTTAATTGAAGATTGAGCAAGAGTATTGACTTAAGAAATAGGTAGATGAGTTGAAATGGCCTATAGGAATCTCTCTACTTCTCTATACACCTGCGTACTTATGTTCAGTCTGACTAACAAACTGAGATGAGAACTTTAGAGTCATCTGGCAATGACTAAAACGGAGAAATCTGTTCCTGTTGGTCCCAGTGTAGGCAGAAGCAGTGGGCAGGCCTTATTTTCCTAGAACAGTTCTGTGCATCATTATAGAGAAGTGCATATGCGTTTAAATAAAGACAGAAGAAATTCTACTTATATGCCAAAATTTGGTACACTGTGTTTTGTACAATGCAGTTTTGCACTGAACTCTATTTTTGTTTTGTTTTGGGTTTGTTTTATTTTATTTTATTTATTTATTTATTTATTTTATTTTTTGTTTTGGAATGTAGGATGCCCTCTCCTGCTAGTTCTCAGATAGCCCACAAGCAGGAAAATTAGAAGTGGCCAACATGCAAGAAAACATATCGTAATTAAAAGATGTTCCCTCTTGTTTTCCTCTGCAGATTTCAGTAAGAAAAATATTGAGAATAAACTCTTGAGGAAAGCTGATTTTTTACAGGCTTTTTCATTTATAAAGGTACAAAAGTCTGAATTTGTCATTGACAGTAGTAGTAACAGAAACAACTGTTCTTAACTGAAGAAAAACTCTTCTGATATTTTCTTCTAGGAATCAGACAAAACCAAATCCTGAACCTGCACAACTCTGAAACTTCATAGGTTTAAAGAAGGATCAGGCTGTGAACTTTGCATCTTGTCCATATCATTATAAGAAACCAATATGAAAAAAAAGAGAAAATCAAAACTAGTTTAGAAGCCATGTATATATTAGAACTTATTTTATTCATTCTCTTTGAAGGTTGCACATTCCTCCCGTTTCCAAGAGCCCAAGATTGTTCAACTTGCTTTCTGAGAAGTGAAGTTACCGCACTGTCTTAATTTGACAGCTTTTTAGAGACAGGTGGTTTTGTCATAAAGAGAACAAGCAAATGTCTATGGATCAAGTAATTTGAAGGGCTGTCCTAATGAAATGATCTAAAGGGCCTGAGTGAGATTTTAATGATATTCATTTGCTTGGCAATTCTTCGTGCCTGATGCTGTGGAAGTATGTGCATTTATGGCAGCCCAGATCCCTTCCAGTAGACTGAAGAGGAGTGGAGCTTGGCCACTATTTATTTGCCTTGATGGGGTAGTGTTCCTCATTGAGAAAATGATGAAAGACTGGAAAGAGCTGTGAAGATCAAATCCTACACACTATAGATATATATGTGTGTGTGTTTGTATTATTATTCCCTCCCAGAATAATAAAAAGCAGTCCTTTCAAATACCTGTCTGTTCATCAGAACATTGGGTAGGCATATACAGTCATTTGAGACTTACTGCTATTAGAGTCATTCTATTATTCATATGTAGTTATTTATTAAAGCCTTTTTTTTTTTTTTTTTTTTTTTTCAGAAGGGCATAACTCAAAAAGCCGTAGAGGTGCTAAGGGAAAGGTTACCAACTTACCTTTGCTAAACCCACACTTGATTAAGGTGAGCTGGGTTTCCATAGGCTAAATATTAGCCTACTTTAGTCTGCCTGTGCTTACTTAGTGCATATCAAGTATAGCAGAAGTCAGCTAGGGGGAAATACAGGCTGTAAGAAAGACTGGAGATGGGGAGACAGGCTGTAAGAAAAACATTGCAACCATTTTTATGAGTCTCTGCATGCAGATAGAGTAAAATTGAAGAGCTTATCCATATATGAGCAACCGAAAGCAAAACTAACAAACATTCTTGCAAACCTAATCAATAAATTAATATGTTTTCATTAGCAAGGTAGCATTTTGTGTTATTGATATTAAAGATCTACTTTTTGTGCTGGGTTTCACTGAAATTGTTATTGATAAATAAACCCCCATAGGCTAAAATTGTTGTCTTTTAAAATATATAATCTTGATTAGATGGTTTTATTTTTCTTGCATTGCTTCTAGCCACATCTCCCATTAAGCAGTAAAATATTGAGTCTATCACTTCACAAGTCTCAATTATGGCTCATACTGGACACTGCATGTATGAGACAGTAGCAAAATGATGAGGCTATACTGTTTTATTTAGGGTTATTTTAAGAATGGATTTTGACTTGTGTCATTCATAGTTTAAAAATGACTTGTTCAATAATATGTTTAGTTGTAATTAGATAATTTAATGTCTACTGACAGGTCTTTTGTGACTGAGACCCAATTTTAGCTCTGCATACCAAGGAGCTTGCCAAGGAAAAGTAACCCCTTTTACTCAGTAAGGAAGGATAATGGGTAACTTCTGGAATTAAGTGAAAAATTGAATCCAGCTTCCTGTGTGCACTTTAGGTCCCACACTGGGATTACAGAACTAACTCTGAACTGCTTGGTTGCTGACAACAAAGATTTTATGTGTGTCATGTTGAATTTTCAAAAAAGTTCTCAAATCAAAAAGGTCATTTTTACATTGAGTTCAGGCTGTTTAGTAATTTAAGTGCTTTTCACTGGCTTATCTTCTCTGTAGGACCCAAGTTTTGGTAGCCATTTTGGAGAAAAATGGTAATACACCAGTTTAAGGAAAGAGGAGAAGGAAAATAAGGTCATATGCAAACGGAATTTTAAAATGTTAGCCTACTTTCCATCATTAACAATTTATCCACTGAAGAGCTCATATTAGCAAAGTACTTGCTTGCCAATGAGTTCACTGTAAGAGGAGTTTTATGAACACAAGAATCATGTCATTTCATTATATTATTACGTATTAATATCTATCCATATATCTATGTATATAAGCAATGCATAATCGGTATCTTTACCAATGAAGGTGCTTCTGCCCTTGGCATGAGACAGCAAATTTAGGTAAAGATGCTTTTTCATATAATCTACATTTTAAAATATTTATATGTTGCCTTCTGTGGCACATAACCTATTGCATTATAAGTCATTTTTTTTGTAGAGTCTCATTCTGAGAACCACTTGACTGTGCTGTGTAATCACAGAGCAGACATGTGAGATCACAACAAAAAGGAAATACCACCATTTCTAGCCTGTGCATATAAATGGATCATGCAAGGCTTAAGACCTGTATGAATATTGACTTAAAAAAATTAAAGTCTGTATTAAAAGCTTCTTCCTTTTAATGTAGCATGCTCCCACAGAGATTTTTGGCAATGCTCCGTTAATCAAGAAAAGCTTCATTAATCAAGATATAGCATGAATTTCTGAAAACATATTGAAATTAAATACTCAGTCCTGCTAGAATATGTTTTCTAATGTATTTAGGTAAAACTGTGTGAAACTCTCAGTCAAGAGATCAGTTGATCTTGACACAGACTCCATAACAGGGTGTCTTTAATATTGAATTTTAAGTTCCTTTTGATCTGAAACAGATTTACAATCTTTATATTTGGAATTCGTGTTTATATTTTATATAAAACTCCCGTGCATATTGATGGGAGAATATTGTCTTTGAAATTCCACTGTGTGAATTCCACAAGAAAATAACCAGGAAGCCCTGTGATGTGATATTGTAACCAGACTCTCACTTAACTACTCATTTGTCTTTTAACTTGGTCGTGGGAACAGTAATTTACTAATCTAATTCAATGCATTTGTTGCCTTTAGAGATCAATTCTGCTCCAAGGAAAGTCAATAACAAAACTTACTGGGACCAAATCAGCCCCTTTACACAAATGAGACCTTATACCATTATATTTTTGTCTGTAATTGCTGAAATACTAACCAATATTTTTGTCCAGCACAGATCCTCACATACTTTGTAAAAGGAAATTCAGAAGGCAGATGACTTCTTCAAAGAGTTGTAACAAGTCAAACATACAGACAGGATTTCCAATGCACTGGACTAAAGTGCATAGGAGGGCTCCACTGTGAATGGCATGAAGGTGTAAATTACTAAACATATTACTACATTACCAAACATGTTACTAATATTGCCAAACATGTTACTAACATACTTGATATTTGTTGCTTTCAACTGCTTAAATGATTAATTTTTATTTCCTAGGCATAGATAAGGGCTCAAGTTTTCAGAAGAAATCAAATGCATTGTAAAACAAATATTCTGAGGAGGAAGTCTAATTTAGTACAAAAATGATCAACTTTTTTTGCCAAGAAGTAAGAACTGTTGTATGGTGTTCAATGTACTGTACATCTAGATTCTTGTTGGAGTAAACATGATAAGAAATAAGGGACTGAGACTTTGATCATGAAGTTGATGCTATGTCCTTATTTTCTGGGTCTTGATCAGTCGTAGGACTTAGCAGCTGGCACAGAACTGTTCTAAACACCATCAGTTATGTCTGTAAAAGCATTAACAATAATACACCAATAACCCAGGAGCTCTTTAAGATTTAGACAGAAGGTCATAGGCAGAGATGCACAAAAGTCAATGAGGAAACTGCTGGAGGATGTTAAGTAAAATTCAAATAGAACAAGGTATATAGTGGATAGCCTGAGGTAACAGGAAATACCTAAACACTTATCTCAACATACAGAGCTAAAGAGGAAAAGAACTATCAGTAAAACATCTTTTAAAACAGACTCTCCCTGTTGGGATTACTGTGAGAAGAAAATCTGGATGTGGTAATTAAAAACTTTAAACAAAGAATATGCAAAATACAGACAAAAGCATGTAGTCTGGGAATTGAATCAATAGGAACACATACAGAATAAGATTTGTCTGCAGTGTAGCAGCTTTTATCTGAACTGCCTGAGCAGTGTAAAAATGACTGTGAAATGACTCAGAAGCCATTCCGAAGTTTCTGATCAGGGTCTTACAGAACCAACAACAGTGCACAACCTCTGCATTTTCAAAAAACCCTAGGTTTGTTAAACTGTAAGGATTGTCACACACATGCCCCGCGAAAGGTCTCAATACGCTGTTTCAGTTTAATTAGGCTATTAAAAAAAATAAATACAAGAAATCTATTCTTGACATTTACTAATATATAGTGTTCTGTGGGGTTTTTTTGTGAAGCA
>JBCJKH010052807.1:4502-18906 GCA_039877255.1 Loriculus beryllinus | reverse complement strand
AAAAAAAATACAGAATATTGAAGGGTCTCAGTTAAAATAAAAATATTACAGTGTGTCTGGTTTTATATGCTTGATCTTTTTCATAACTAATTTCACCACATATTACTGATGTTGCTATTTCTAGTGAAAATCAGGTTTTAGTTAAGCACTGGATTAACTTTTGAAGTGAACCACTGTAACATAAGTCTGAGACCAGTGACCAGCATGACAGATTACATTAAAACACATACTAAAAAAACCCACACCTAAAATTAATAAATAATAAAAATAATAAAATTAAATGCAATTGTGCATTAAATTAAACTGGTAAGTAACAGGATCATGAATAGCATCACAGCTGCAGACTAAGTCCTGCTTATTCCTCATCCAGATCAATCACGTTTTACATTCCACTTTCTTTTTAATTCTTCAAACTACTACTCATTGAAATGGCCCTGTTATCAGTCTAAGGTAATATTAATTTCACTTTGACAGTTGCTTTACACTCTTACTGCAGCCTGGTCATTCAGCCAGAGCCTCAGTTCACCATTTTGTGATGCTTTAGTCCTCAAAGATGTAAATCAGTAGTGAAGCCTGTAATTTGCATCCTTGGTGTTTCATCAGGGAGTGATACCCTTTCAGTATATTTAGTAAAGAAGATGCTACTCAGAAATGTCAGCTGATAATTTTGTGCTCCCTGGCATGATCTGAATAACAGATTACATTCAGCCATTAGTGCAAGTGAGTGGAAAAGCAAACACCTTACATATTTTGTGGTCATGTAGGTGACATTAGACGTGGGCAAGTGCTGTGAAAGAAAGGAAAAGGATAATGCAGCTACCTCTCCTTCTTCCTTGACTTCTCCCACACCATGCCCTGACTCCTTCATCCCTTGCCTACGAAGCTTTGGTGCACCAGTGTTGCCCTCCTCCTGGTGAGGGTCCACCTCCTATGCAGAGGGAAAGCCTGTGAGGAGGTGTCTGTTCCACTTTAATCTGTTGGACATGTTTAAGAGCAGGTGAGAGGCAGAATGAAAGGAGAGAACTTCCCAGTTCTCACTTTCCTGCATCAAAGTCTGAAAGGGTTTGTTTCATGAGGACTTTACCACAGTAATCGAACACTTCCCAAATTGAGTTTACAGTTAGGGTTCTGTCATACGATATATACATGAGGTAATTTAACCATATTGTGCTTCTATCTATTTTGTACTGTAAATTATGTTTCCATTTCAGCTTGGTCAAAGGAAACAATCAAGTATAAGAAGCTCAGATGAAATCCACTTAAACAGTTTAAACAATCCTCCAAGGCAATACCAGGTAAAAAAAACCAGTTTATTTTTAAATGAGATCAAGTATAGAACTGGCAGACTGACAGCATGAGGACAGTGTTGAATTTATGTTAGATAATATGACTCAAGAAGAAATCCACAGACCTTGTATATATCATAAATAAGTGCAATTATTTAGGCATTTGCAGTACAATCAGGATATTTTTCTTCCCTTGTAGCTTATTAAATGCTACCTTTAATGTGCAACATTTTAAAGCTCTTGAAAAATGTTTGTAATTTTAGAGAGAAGTTGAGTCCTCAACTGCACAGTGTGAATTAAAAAAACCAAAATTAATCACAGAATCTTCCTGCTCCATCTGCTGAAGCTGCTTGGGTTATTGTGTCACACCTTTATACACCAATACTTCATGCACTGCAAATACCTTTCAGCCTTTATGCTGTCAGTACAGTCGTTCATTCTTTTTCTCCCAAATAACTGTAGTGCAAACCTCTATGTAAGTATAAAGAGACCCAGCACAGTCCACATAAAGCTCAGCTATTCTGGTCCAGAGCCTGCTCCTTTCCTTCCTGTAGTACTGCAAAGCTGGTGGAAAGGAAGAAGCAAGACCTGCCTGGGCCAAGACCATCTGAATGCAAAAGAGTGTAGAAAATAAGTTCTTTAAGACAAAAAAGTTTTCCCTTTGGGCAGGGTAGCTCGGCTCCACTCTTACATTGTGCAGTTTCTGTGCAAGTCTTTTCTAAAAACTCCCTGAGTTTTTCACAGCCAATTTCATTATGCAGTGACAGATATTAAGATTACAAATGTACCCCTAAATGTGAGAATGTGTGGCTTTGTATTTGAAACATTCTTGTATTATTAGAATAAACAGTACAGCTGATGACCCTGCAAGCCTGACTGTAGTGATGGTCGGGAATCTCTAATCATGGATGATTCACCTCACAACCACCTCTGGTCAGATCTGTTCCTGTGGAGACAAAACCAGACATATAAACCTGTGTATATTTTGTATATATCTTGTAATGAAAAACAAAAAGTATTGTGTTGTCATGGGTTGCATCATGTGAAAATACTAAACCCAAAGTATTCTACAGAAATACAGGAAAGACAGATCCTCAGAGTAATTAGATACCTTGTTCTTAAGTAATTTGAAGTAATGGGACAATCAAGGGCGGAATCCATTTTTCCCGGAATGGTGAAGTTTACATTGGAATTTTCTGGCCTAGGTTCCACTTATTATTAGCAGAGAGGATAGTCATTGTAATAGTGTGATTTGTTTGATTCATTTTAGTTTTCTGAGATGAACTGTGCTCTCAGGTTTGCTTTTTCTGTCCGTAGACGAAATTAAAGGTGACTACCACAGATATGTATATTTACATTAGAAAGTAACTGTATTTGGTTAAATGAGTCCCAGCTGAGATGCTTGAATGACACTTAGAGTTGTGGGGCCCATTTTGTCCAAGCCTAATGTTAGGAAAAGTTAACTTAACAAATATCATCTGAAAAAAAATCAATTTAAAATAAATTGATAGCAAAAGGGTTTAGCAGTTAGCACTGCAAATCATCTTCTGGTAGCAATAAAGGCTAGATGGTTTCACCTACATGGAGATCAAAGCTGCAGCGGTCTTAGTTAATCATTCTGATAGACGTCAGTATTAGGTTAAGCTTCGTGAATGCTAACATTTGTAAGATGTGTTTAGTTTTCTAACTTTCATGTAACTTTCATATGTGCAAATTCATAAAGTTTAAATATGTACCATAAATGAAAGCAGAGATTTTTGCATTATATTCCTTTTAATCTGGCTAGTTCTACACTGAAATGTCTGAATGCAACAAAAGGTAACAGAGCTCGTATTTTAAAAAGTCACTAGAAAGTCCAACTAAGAAAACTACCTTTCTTCTCTGCAGAAAATAATGAAGCGTCTCATTAAAAGATATGTACTGAAAGCTCAGATAGATAAGGAAAGTGATGAAGTCAATGAAGGTAAGTTGATTAATTGTATGTTTATCCTGAGCCAGAGAATCAAAACAAACTAAAGTGGTTACATATGCCACTTGAAAAAAATGTTGCCAAAATACTTAATGTGCCTGTCTGCTTGACAAGTTCAAGATGTAAAATTAACATGGTTAAGGAAGAGATGCAGCTTTCTGTCTCTGCTCTCCCATTAGAAACTACTGCTGACCTAACCACTTCTTGTGGAAAGTGTTGATATTTCTAATAATGACCATGCCTTTCCCATGGTGAAGCTGCATTTAATGCAGCAGTTGGTTTATGGCATTCCTGTACATATTCCCTGTTGTGTGTTCTTATTGCTGATTCTTATTGCTCTCTACAACTACCTGACAGGAGGTTGTAGTGAGGTGAGTGTCAGCCTCTTCTCCCAAGTGACAAGCAATAGACAAGAGGAAATGGCCCCGAGTTGCACCAGGGGAGGCTAGGAAAAATTTCATCTCTGAAAGGGTTGTCAAGCATTGGAACAAGCTGCCCAGAGATGTGGGTAAAGTCATCACCCCTGGACATATTAAAAGACGTGTAGATGTGGCCCTTTGGGATATGATTCAGTGGTGGACTTGGCACTGCTAAGTTAACAGTTTGACTCAGTGATCTTTAGACTTTTCCAATCTAGATGATTCTGTGATTCTATGATCTCTCTTGCAGCAGAACAGCAGATTCCATTTAACTTATCATTTGAGTTTTGTGAACTCATGTGATCTCTCACACTTCCGCCTTCAGATTTGATTCCTGAACTGCGTTCTCATATTCCTATCCCTAAGTCACCATTCACCAATGAGCAGCAGAAATCTGCTTTTTGTGTTTCAGCAAAGAAATTCAGAGAAGGCTCTTGATAACTGTGAGATATTTGGATATGCTCAGTTTTTCCTGTGTCTCTTAATAGTGGGGTCTTCTAATGTCTGTTACAGGTGAACTGAAGGAAATCAAACAAGACATCTCAAGTCTTCGATATGAACTCCTTGAGGAAAAATCCCAAAATTCTGAAGATCTGGCAGAACTTATAAGAAAACTTGGGGAAAAACTGTCAATTGACTCTAAGGAAGAGGAAAGCAAGAGATAACCTAAATGTTGAAGAAATGCAACAGAACATTAACAATTCACTTAAAGCCATATTTCTGTTTTACTCAAGTCTAGCTCACATTTCTACCACATTCAGAAATTAAATCATTCCAGTTCTTTATTGAAAAAACAGAGTGGCAAGTCCCCTGTGTCTGCAGCAGGGAGGAGATACCACTTGAGTAAAGATATTTATTCTTTACCTGCTGAAGAATACTCAATTTGAGATCATTTTAATATTCCATTTACCTCTTTTAGAATTCCACTGGAATCTTGATAAGCCCAGTCATGAAATATTAAAAGCATAAATCTTAACTTTTCCTACTTTAACTGATTATTTTTGCAAATTTACTTGTATAGATGTTCTTACATATATTTTAGTGAAGCAAAAGAGGAAAATTCCAGGCTTTTACATATTTATATCAGAATAAGCTATTTAATTTTCAAACATTCCCAACTAGCAAAAAAAAAACCCCAAAAAACTATCTGCCTTTCTTACAAATGTAGAGGATATTAAAGTAATTTATTTTAACTTTTCCTTGGAGCGGTAGATAGCAGAATACTCACACACTGTGTTAACACTTTTCCCTGCTTATTCTTGTCACCACTGGAGTATCCTGAAAGATACCTGGGTTCCAATGGGACTTAGAGCATTAGGAAAGAAATGTTTTTCACCAAGTTTATGAAAAGCTATTGCTGAGGCCTAAAGAAAAATTATTTAATCAAAAATAATTAATCCTTGAAGTTCTAATCTGCTCCAGAATTTCCAAGTTCTTCAGCTTTTATGTGTTGAACTAAAACTCCCAAACTGCAGGGTAGAGTTTGGATGTAAAGCCTGTAAGAGGTTTATTTAAGGTAGAAGATATTAAAATATTAGATGCAAACCCTCTCTCTGAATTCTGGGAACATCATACATTGGAGACCATGTTTTCCACAGTTAAACTTGTTTAAATCCTTGAAGTTTGTTCAGATCTGTCGTTAGCAAACAAAACCATGTTATTGCAAAAGTTCATGAAATATCATCTTTTGGGTTTGCATCCCTTGACCTTTTTTCCTTTGAAGGAAGCTCAGCTCTTGTGCTGTATTCCCCAAGAATCATTCAATGGAGAATCTTCCCTCCATGTCATCAACAGAAGCCTCCAATGCATCCACCCTACCCATTGCAATACTTCTATTTCTGTCTGTTAAACTGGTGAGGAGGTAGCCCATGCCATGCCTGGCTGGTAGGTGTGTGACTAGCCAGCTAATACATCCGTGCAGGACAGTCAGCTAGTTTCTGTCCCTCCAGATAGATCTGGCTAAATTTTGTCTATTTTTCCTCCTCAGTTAATTGAGTAATTTGGTTTCTCTCTTCTGACAGTCAGCAATTCTGGGGCTGTTAGAAGCATATATTAAATTAGGGATCTCTGTTCCTCTTCAAGCTTGGTTAAAATTAGTGAAAGGGCTGTGAGAAATCGTAACAAGAACTTCAAGATTTATAATGCTCCTGTAAAAGCCTTGTATGTTTGGGAAGCAAGGCTGAAAATGGCTTGTCAGTAAGTGCTTTTAAATCAGCTTTGTGAAAATTACTTACTGTGGAATGTAACAGAATGTTTCTGCTTCTCTCTTTGAGGCTGGAGGTTATTTTTTAATGGATTTAGATTAGTTTCTAGATGAATTTACTGATAGTCTGTTTTCAAAAAATTGTTGGTGAAATCACTGTGCATTTTCATGGAAAAAATACTAATGCATTCGAACAGGTTTTGAAATCACGTGGAGACAAGTGGAGGTGGGGCGGCTGTGTCCTGCCTGGAGAGCAGTGGGAGCTGCTGAGTTCAGCCTGTCCTGAGGGTGTGTGTCACGGTTTGTCATGGAGGAACTGCTCAGCCTTTTGCTTGGCCCATTAGTTTAGCCACAAGCGGAGCATGTGGGACAATCCATGTCCTGTGGGCTGAGTTATGAACTCAGGGTTTAGAAACTTGTAAGGCTTCTTTCTGTGAGAGAGAAGGAAGTGAGATTTTCAAAGGTAATAGAGAAGTTTGTACAAAAAACCACCGTGTGCTGACCTGAATAGCTATGAGCTACCGAATAGCCAATGTCATAATACCTTTGATCGTGAGAAAGCATTACCTCATACCCTGCAGCATTTCCTGCACTAATCTACAGGGAGTACTGCAGACTCAGATGACCCAACCGGCTGGTCTTTGGCAGAAACACTCTGGGTTCTGTGTCAAGATGTTGTGTGGAAAATGAAGGCAGCTGGGGTCATCTTGGGCTGGAAGGCAGCGTGACCCTACCTTCACTGCCATTCGTCTCCTGCACGGTTCCTGCACATCTTCCTTGGCCAAGACTGGCCGATGATTTTGAGCTCCAGGTTGAGGATTTTGGGCCTGGTTTTCTGAAGCAGTAAGAAGTTACTACGGGTCTATTGAATGAGCATGTTAGAGGCCATACTGCTCAAAGCATATCTCCCACCTCTGGCAAGCTCTTCGGGAGACGTGTTGGTCAGAAATTCAAGGACAGTCTAAAGTTCACTTTGGATAATTAAAAAAATACTTTTTGTCTTTGCAATGTACAATTTGGATCTGTGGTCCTGTGTTAGATGATGGTAAAACCCTCATAAACCCAATGTAAGGAAACACATAAACACAGTTTAAGATCCAGGCACTTCTAAAGTGAAAATTTTTACTACAGAGGTAAAATGTACACTGTGAATTTGTTTAAGCCCAAATTTTGACTTACCTTAAAACTATAAGATCATAATGTATATATTGTATTTCATGAAGAAAATACATATGGATTTTTTAATTCAATGAAGATATTTTATATGTAGTTATTACTCATGGAAAAATTTGTTAAATATATTTGAAGAGGTCTATTGCCAAATGTAGTGTGACAAGCAATGTAGTATTTAAAATGAGCACAATATCAAATATATTATTCTGATAAAAAAATTAAAGGTACCAGACTAAAAACACCTTTGTGATGCATTGTATGAACATGTTGGTCCTTCACTGGGAACCTTTGTTTGCTCTTGCTTGGAAGACAGCAGTGAGACAAATACGGTGAAATGATTTGCTATCAACACTAGTACAAAAAAGGTTTCACAAAAGGAATGATGGTTTCTTCATACGTGATTAGACTTGAGGTCAAATATTTTGTCCGCTGTGACTAGTGTTGACTGATGCAAGATGTTTCAGGACATCTGTAGTAGGTAACAGACATTTTGCATCCTGTATAGTTCTAGTTTCTAGGAAGACAAGATTGACATAACTTTGATGAGGAAGTGTTTCCGGGGTTGGTTTTGTTTTAGTTTTGGTTTTTGGGTTTTTTTGTGAGCCATTAGCAAGATAGTCTTGCTACCTAGTCAGTGGTTTCTTTAAATAGTTATTTTTTGAGCTCAGCATTTCACAGTTTCTGCAGCAGCAGCTTACACATCAAAACCAAACCTACTGTGAAGAAGTATTGCCTTTATAACTTCTTTATAATTTCTGAATATCCCTAAGTATTGGATAAAGTTCATACACCATGGAGGACTGCAGATATTAGAAACTAATACTGCAATGCAAGCTTAAGGTACTCAAGATTTACAGTAACAGGTTCTGAGTAAGAGCTGCGGGGTTTCACATATAGATCTGGATATTCCAGATTAAAATCTTATGTATTTCACCGTATTTTAGAGCACTTCCAGGCCAAGCCAATGAATCTTACTAGTTTTAGAGGTGGGATTTACAGGTTCATCTGTTTTTAGCCATAAGGACTGCTGCATCAGAGGTCATCTAGACTTCCTTTATGTTCAGTGGATCAAAATGGTCAAAAGGTATGATTTTGTTTCATGTTATGGTAGGCAAGTATCCCAGGTAAGGCATATAGTAGAAGGGAACATTTCATTCCAATTACTCTAAAGGAGCCTTTGCAACTGTTGCAATTATATAAAATATAATGAAGTGTGAGAAATCCCAGCTTGGCAGGAATGAACACTGTGGTACACTTCGGAGCCATGACCCACCCCAAATGCTCATTTACTTTGAACTGCTTGAATCAATGAGGCCAGTTGTTGAGAGAGGCAGGATCTAATATGCCTCAAGAAGAATCCAGCCCATCCCCTAGGAACTATGGATGAATACAATTTTTCTTTACTCTGGGACATTATTACATTTTGTCCTTTTTCATTAAGTCTAATTATTTGTAGATAGAAATGAAAATACCTATTTACTGCATCTACCCCAGACATGAGAACTGTACTTACTGTGCACATAGCAACTAAATTCTTCTTGCTCAACCAGAAGCTTTATGAAGTTCATATCCCATGTCTTAGTATCTTGGTGAGCATATATATATATGTCTTTAAAATTTACAAAGTACAGTTTGATCTTGGCAGTACTTTAGCTATAGCAGCTGTATCATGTAATTTACTAAGAACATGTTCTCATAACTGCTGAATCCCAAAATGCAGTTTTGACCAACGAAATCTTTTATTTGCTTCAGAGATTTCCCTGAAGCCTGATATTTGTAGCTGAACATTATAACTAATGTGCTACATAATGTGCAACTGTGCTCATTTACAGAACAGCGAGAATTGTCTTTATGTTGAAAATTGCTCATTTTTCATGTAAGTATTTAACATTTTTTTAATTCATTAGAAAATTCCTGGTATATAATATTTCCAAGCATTTATGTTCCTGCTTAAATTTTAATTCTGCTTGTGGAAAATAGAACTCAAATGTAAAAGTTTGTGTTTGGAAAAAGATAAGGAGGTGAGAAAGGTTGATCTAGTCATTTATTAATGTCAGGGAGCTTCAGGCTAGATCTATTCAGTGGGGGAGAAACGTTGCTGTTGCTCTCAGTAAATTGAGGCAGGTCCCGTCAGTCTTGCAAACAAAAATTTTCCAGTTGCTCACATTTGCTAAGTAAAGGTTCTCTGGTCAGCTGCCTGCTGACAGGCACTGAAAGGCAGCAGCAAGAAACATTGTACATGTCCCAGGCACCCGCAGGGAAAGCAGTGTTGCCCCATCAGAAGGTTCATGGAGTTTCCAAGAAGCAAACAAAAAGGTACAGAGAAATCACTAGAAAGCACATATTGAAACAGGTGTCTGATTGTACAGTTATATACATATATTATTTATAAGGAAAAGCTGGCTGTAGCATCTCCAGCAGGCAAGGTCTTTTTGGTTCATTTTTTTTTTTTTTTTTGCCATGTTCTAAATATGGTTTACTTCAGGATTTATCTTTAAAATTATGTCAAGCTTTGGAAGTTAGGCTTGAATACTGTACATGGATATGTGCATTTAATGATTATGAAGATGTAAATTAATCTATGATTATAACTTGAAATTAGTCTTTGAAAATAACTCTCAAAGAAAGGAAATACCTACTGGACAGCACATTTCAATATTCATTTTTGCAAACACGGCCAATACCTACTTTTATGTTTGAAGCTCAGGCCCTCTGCGAAGTATTTTAATCGTCACTTAAGAATTCCACATCGATGGCCTTATTTGAATCGCAGACACATTATTAGCAGGTGGAAGTTCTCTCAAAGACCACGGCCATAACAAGCCCATATATCACTAATTAATAAAAGTGGATTGATTTAGAAAAGCAATTTTCTAAATTAGATCCTGCTTATCAGGGATCTCATCAGAGCACCTTTCAACAACTGTCAGCATACTGTTGCAGCACCCCATGAGAAGGTATGCAGGCAAAGACCAGGTTATTTTGTTCCTTTTGTTCTTAATCTTTAATTGTTCTTCACTTTCTTATGCTAAATGAGGACAGATTCTTTGCATGAAATTTCCCCACAGCTCAACAATCCTCCATTCACCATGACACCCATCCCAGAGAGGGCAGATCACCATCACTGCTCTCCTTCTCTCTGAGGCTGCTCACTCAGGCAACAGGGAACCTAAAAGTCTTAGCATCTCACTGGGTGCCCATGATAAAAAGCATCAGAAATCCTGTCAGGCCTTTCTACTCATCCCAATGATCAGCCAAAGGGACGAACAGCCAGGAAGCCACACAGCAGGTGGATGGACACAAGAAGAGCAGGGTCCTCTCCACATGGTGGAGTGGGTGATTGTAGCCTTTGTAGCAAAACATCCAGCAGGACACAGCCCCATTATGACTAGGAGCAGGAAACTCTCTGCTCACTACTTGCTAAAAGCAAATGCTCACCCCAAAACCAATACATTTATTTTAAGCCTTCACATTTCTAAAATAATTTCATCTTTCATAGAGGTGAAAAAGGGCTAACCAGTTTTGAACATTTGCAAATGGCAACCAGTGAAAGTGTTAACACAGTAAGTGTTAACACCTTGCTGTGGTTGAATAAGAGGTTCTTTCACAATACTTAGGCACGGATTACAGTTTTCTTCACTGTGCCATGTCATTACTGCAGCCTTTCCCATGCCTTACCTGTCTGTGATAATAACAAGTGGTTCTTCAGAGGAGTACTGCAGAAATTAATACTGAAATGTATACAGCAACACTAAATGTAATGTCCCTCTAGCAGGACAGAAGTATACTGTCTTGATACTGTGCCCAAGTCTGACTTCCCCAGATAAAACTGGAGGAGGCTCAGCCTTAGCAACCCTCAAGTGCAGAGTATTAGCGGTGCTCAGTATCCCAGAGTATGAGCAAAACTGAGCAATCCCGGCCCATGTTGGCAGTCTGAATGAAGATTTTTTCACATGGTGCTCTCAAAGCTTTTCAAACCCTGATGCTAACAGAGGCCCTAGGAGACTTTTTAATTTTCATACTTCTCAAATTCAATTTAATTTAGTTGCCCTTCTCTGTCAAGTCAGAGATTTAGAGGGATTTGAGGTGAAATACAATCTCCTTTCATTAAAAGCAGGGTCTTATCACAGATCTCCATGATTTGTATTGTCCTAGCAATAGGGGAGATCACATAACTGGGAGTGTTTATTTTCTATGAGGCAATTAAAGTTGAGAGATATGATTGTAATTCTATGTGCTTACTTGCAAAACTATGTACTCACACCTGGGCTGGGCCTGGTCACTCTAGTACCAGTTGGCAAAGTTACTTGTGTGTGCACATACCAAGGGCTTTGTGAGCTCAAAGACAGACAGACCATTCAATTGAGACTTGAACAACCTTGTCAGTGTAAACAAAATTCTTATCAATTAGAGAGAAATATTGATTTTTATCACATTTCTCTTTTCCCAGCAAATCTACAAAGATGTAGCACAGAAAAATTATTATTTTAAATGCACTGCAGTCTAGAAAGATGTCCTCTTTCAAGTTGGTTTTTCTTTTCATATTAAATAATTATTCACCTGAATTCATATCCCTTTTTATACTTGATCGTGCTGGTCTCCCAGTTCAGAACACCTGAACATTTCCAGACTGGGCTGGAACTGATTTTCATTACTCAAATTACCAAGCATATATTTTCCACAGGTTAAAGAAATGCACCACTTCTAGCCACTGACAAAATACTACAGCCATTTAAATATCTCCTGAATAAATAAAAAAACAAAAGACAACAAAAATTTATAGGATAGAGAGAAGCTTGCCCGAACACAGCTATGAGCTGCCAAGTAAGGACAGCCACAACTGCTGATTACAAACATGCATTTTCTGTTTTGAGTGGGGACAAGTCCTTCCAGTAAAATATGATGTCAATTAGCTTTTACCATAGATCAAAAAGACTGGTTCTTAACCTTCTCTGACACTAGAAAGAGCAGAGGATGCCCAAGTTAGTCATATGATACATGTATCCTCATTTAATCATCTAGCACTACCAGCTTCCTCAGGTAATCACCCAAGAACTGCTAATTAGGAAAAGAATAGGTTATACTGAAAAAAAAAAAAAAAACCCCATAATTTTAAATTTCTCTCCTGGGCAAGGTGATTTCTTTCCTTATCCCTCAAGCAAACACTGAATGTAATAAACATTGGTATTTTCTTCCACTAGCTTGCTATTCTCAGCTACATCTAATCTCTCACACCTGTTCAGACTCACTGATCCTCAAGGTTAGAAATCTTGCAGAACGATACCTCTCTTAATTAACTTCACTGTTTGTAACTGAAATTATTAAATTAAGAAGGATTTGATATGAAAGTTGATTCTTAATCACTTTGATTTATACTCCCTAAAATCTGATATACACTGACTCATTTCTTTCCCAGTCAGTGGCTGGTTCCTGCTTACCTGAGTTGTCTCACTCTCAATAGCTTATATCTAAAGACCAGCCAGATGAAGTTCTGGTGACAAGAAGAAGCAATGCACCCTGAAGCAATTTTAGCTCTAGTGTATTCTTCTTAGGACCTATACTACTGCTGAATTACTGTGTCGTGTATTCATTAGTGTCAGTAAGCTCTCATTTAACCTCCAGCTTCTAATTTAACTCTCATCTTCAACGTAAGTACTTAAACCTGATCAGCTGCAAGTTGTGTACTAGCTCAAGTACCAGTATTGTCTTGCAGCATGAGAAATAGTCATAGGATCTAAAAATCTTGCACTATATTTTGCAGTGTGTAACAAGAAATGCTACACATATACCAGATTTATTAGCCAGATTCTACAATAGCATGCCAGGGAATACTGAATACATGTGAAAATATTAAATGCTATGTTTGAGGTAAGTTATGGTTGATACCTAGAAGATTGATTAAAACTTCTGGATAAAGATTATGGCCAAAATTATCACTCACCTGGCACACTGGGACTTCCACCATAAGAGCAAATTTTGAGGGCTAACACAAGACAGCAAGAAAGTGCTCTCACAAGCCTGACTTCCTCCTGCTACCTTGTCTTTTCACACAGGTAGCAACATATGTGTTTATGTGTAAGGATGCCCATATACTCCCAAAAAAGAATAACAAAACTTATCACACAAGCTTACCCCACTTTGGAAAAAAAGAAAAATAATCCAGTTCATGAAGCCAGTTATGCTGTTTAATATAGCTCTGCAAGGCAGGACACTGTGTGGTATAAGAAACCACAGGATGCAAAGACTAAATGGAAATGAGATTAGCAGAGTCTGTCTCTAGAGACAAAGTGGTTATTCAGTCAAAATGATTATTCAGAAGGAACAGTCTCTGACAAGGAGAAAAAGATAAAATGAGGGTCATTGGGAGACAGTTTGCACCATTCAAATATTGATCAACAAGCAGCATGGAATGGGGTAGACCCTAAGGTACAAGTTACAGCAACTGAAATTACCTATTTACTAGATGCTGAAACTTACCAAGGTGAAAATCTGCTAGGAATGAATAGGGCATAAGAAGTCAGGAAGACAGACCCATGCAGAAAACTCAGGAAAATGCTGACAGGGATGGAGCTGCAACTGCCGTTTCCAGACTTACAGGCAGCATGAATGGTACAGCACTGATCAGTCAGAACCCCTTCTTACTGATCAAATTAAGGGTTAACAACTAGGGACTGGGGCTAGGGCCTTTAAAATGAAAGGCGATTACATAAGAATTGCAGTTTGCTTCTTAAAATTAGGAAGTTGGGGTTCCATTCCTGTCCCAAGTTTTCCAGCACACTGTTATCTACAACTACTGATGTGCAATTACATGTTTCACAAAGTGGTCCAGTTACAGGAACCATGACTAAATGTTCCTACTGAATTAGCCTCTTGCGTATTAGTCACTCTTTTCATACAGGAAAAATGGAGTCTAACTCTTCTCTGAAGTTTAGACCCATTGTGAACTGATGTAAGTCCTGCACCTCACTGCATCTGCATGTGATCTACCCTTGCAAGTGGGGGAAGACTCCAATCTGCTGTTTCAATTAACTATTCTAGGTACATTTTTTCCTCCAAATATTAGTGATACACAGAGCAAAAAAAATTACTAAGTGTAATTTATAACGCCATATTTCAAAAGAATGAGTGATTTAACTACTGTAAGCATAAGAAAGAATAAAATTTGCCTATTTAACATAATGCAGGAGTATGAAGAAACTCTCCTCTACTCTGCTCTTGTGAGACCTCCCATGGAGTATTGTGTGCAGTTCTGGTGTCCTCAACATAAAAAGGACACAGAACTGTTGGAACAAGTCCAGAGGAGGCCACGAGGATGATCAGGGGACTGGAGCACCTCCTGTATGAAGACAGGCTG
>JBCJKH010052806.1:0-17344 GCA_039877255.1 Loriculus beryllinus | reverse complement strand
TTGCCCTGTGGCTGCACTGGATGCACAGTCTGTTTCAGGGTGCTATCTTTGGCAGATGAGGTGAGAGGGGGCAAACTGCATTGCTGAGTACTATCAAAATATATACATCGCAGGGAGGAGTCAACTGTTAAGGTGAATATATTCCCAGGATCATCCCCCTGCCCATGCACAGCAGTCCAGCAGCACAACAAGAAAAGAGGGTCAGAAAAGGAGCTGTGGAACAAGCCTCTCCTGTAAGGCTGAAAGGAGGCAAGTGGTCAACTGACCAGGATAACAGAGTACCACATTTTGCTAAATCCTAACATTAACTATAGTGTTTCAACCATTGATTTAGGCACATAATTAAAAAAAAAAATCACATTTGTCTAACCTGTTTTTTTCCCCTTTTTGTTACCTAGTGAAATGTGTGTTCAGCAGTCTGTTCTGATTCTAAACTCTTCTCACCTAACATGGCAAATCCACACTAGAAAGCAACTTATGCCACTTAAGTAACAAATAAAACCCAGAAAGAAAACAAAATCAAACACCATAAGGATGCCGGCAAATTGATGGAAACCCTTGAAAAGTGATAAAAGAAATTACAGCATTTAAATAGTGGGGGGAAGGAACCAACTATGTGTGCAAACTTAGCACTTAGCAAAATGATTAGTAAGGAGGAATGTAAGTACTTCAAGTGCTTTGACACCACAAAGCAGTTTAACCACACATCCCTGACACTATCTCCTGTGCCAGTTGAGAGTCTCATGGGTGGCTGACAGATGCTTCTTCCTTTTTAACATAGTGAATTTTTCCCATTTTATTCAAAATCTGCTTGAAGTGAATAAACTCATCCTTATCTCTTACAGACAGGTAGGGGCAAAGCAGCTTCTAAAGCGCATTCATCATAATCTTTTGCATGATGGGGGGGCAGCCTCTGCACTGCCTAACTTTGGGATCAGTGAATAGTGTCAGAATTTGCTTGCTGCATTTGTGGATGAGCTGGCAATTTCTACAAGCAGATGCCCTATGAAATAAATACATGGATACATGACTGTGTTTTGTTCCTTCTGTAGCACTTGCCACTTTTTTCTCATAGCAGATCTGTATAAAAAGGGGCTTGGATTTCATCAAGATAATTAGATGGAGCCTATACCGGCATACTACTGAGGCTTCACACAGGAGACAAGATTCCTAAATAGCAAATGAGCTGCTCTCTTCCTGAGTTAGGTCTGAAATCTAATTAGTAATAAAAATTTACCATAAAAACAGGTGGTTTTAAAAGAGTTTGAAAGATATATGTATGGGCTGTGTTCTGCTTTATATACCACTCTGGCTCCGAATAGGTGACCAAAGTATTTTTGCTGCTAGTTAGGATACTGCACTATGCTTATTTTTCCTTGCTAAGTAATTTTACAAAGAACACGATTATTGAGCTGAACATTTAATCCTGTCTAACTCATTAAAGATTTACTCAGGCATTGAATGCTACATACTTAATCCCATGGGATTTATAAAAATATCAGCGGAGCTAATAAATAACGAGTTTTCTTCGTGATAGTTTCCTTCAAATAGGAATGGAAATAGTCACATTTAACACAGATGGGACCAGAGCCATGCCATGCTATTTTGACATACTGCTTAATAATGAAGCAAGCAGGTTGTGCAGCAGTTAATATCTACTCTTTTGTACCTTCAAAACAAATTAGATCTTTGCAACTTCCAGACAATCTTTCAAACAATCAAGTATCTACAGAAGGGTTGCTGGATTAATAGATCCCTTGTTTCCCTGACCACCTTTCTGCCATTTGCAGTGTGTTAATATTACATCACCAGTCACCAACCTGGATCAAACCCAGTAGTTCCCCCCACAAAAAACCCAGTAGTTCCCCCCCACAGAGGGGCCACACTGGGATTCAAACATCACAGCCCAGCAAGAGTCTGAACAGACATGGCCATGGCCTGCATTAGAATGCTGGGAGAGGGATAAACTCCAAGTTTCGTTGTAAATGCTAATTTGCTCCTCTCTCCTCACTGTGTTTCACTACCAGTTCCCCCAACCTGTCGTTCTTCAGGTCCTGACTTTAGAGTAAACTCCATAGTCTAATATCCATTTAAAACATATTCCACTTTTAGGATTTAGGATTATTACAATCTTACAGGAAGCAGTCATAGAGTTTACATTAATTCTTTCAGGCATGAATTCAATTGCAAAATGTTTGCGAAGTTTCCAGGACCGTTAGATTACATGCCCAGTGCTAATGCCCTACTCAGAGGAACAGCTCTCACAAACACTTACCTTTGCAAACAAAGCACTTAATATGGAAATACTTGTTCTGAACTCTCAAAACTTCTCCTTTGCACGGATTTCCACAAGTATTGCAGAGAATTGCAGTAGTTGATGGCTTCTCCAGTTGGCTATGAACAGCCTGGGATTGTGTTACTGCAAGGGAAAACAAAAGGCAGAGAGTTTTAAAGGCCATCAGTAGCATCTTCTGTAAGAGCTCCAACTAATGACAATTCACACCTGGGACAAAACAGGTCAAGCACATAAAATAGTTTATACTCCTGGTATTGGCCAGCACAGGAGAAAATACTTGCCAAAGGACCTGAGCTAAGCTTTTCAATTCATAACTTTCAAAGCTCTGCAAACATTTCAAACACGAATCAGAATATTACAGAAGAAAGAATGCACATGATAAAGTCTTAAGGGCCTCTGCCTGAATTTCACAAAATGCATTTATCACATTTTCTCTTCAACAAGTCAAAGACTATAGACAAAAGCTATATTTTTTTTTAATCCAAAATACCTTCAATAAGACTTAGTAATAATTACACTGTGAGCTACTGATCTTTAAAGTTCAAGGTAGCTGTCTTTTTAACTGATTTTAAGATAGAAATACGTTCCTGTAGATGTTTTGAGTTCATATTACTGAAACACTAACATCTCTGCAAATGCCACATAAATCTGATCATTGAACAAAGTCTGCTGTCATTTTATAAGTAAACCATGATTTCAAGAGATTACGTTTAGCTAGGTTAGTAAAATATTAAGTGAATTAAAAACTTGCTGCCATCTTGTGATGTAAATTAGAAATTGCAATTATTGGGTTGTTGACAATAAGAATACAAGTTGGCATCCCCATGGGTTATGTGAAATAGGTGAGACAGGACCCTATTCTTGCAATTCTGTTGAAGTTCTTGCATCAATTTTTTATCACAGTGTATTTAAATGTCTATAGAGCAAGCATCACAGCTGGAACACATAGCAGATGATACCTAAATCAGTGAGAGAGTCATCCAGCTCTTGCTCTCCAATATTTGACCTTGCTGCTCTTCCTCCTCTATTCTCACTTCATCTCCATGGCCAGCACCTAGTGGTGGTACCTAAAAGGCCCTTCTGCATCCATTGACCTGAAGAAGTCAGTATTTCGATGAGATGCTGAGCCCCCCACCCAGTCTTCCAGGGGAATTTCTGCATATTTCACCCACAGATACATGGAATTGAGCTGCCAATGGTAAATAATGCCTATAGCTTTACTCACCACCCATTAGCATTCAGCCTTGTCTGCTGAAATTACACATCCTGAATTGTTAAAAAAGTCATGCTCAAGGCAATGTGAACTTTGGAACTATTACTGAAGCCCTGGTTATGATTAAGCACAACTCCAATAAAAACAACACAGCATGACAGGCAATTAGAATTTTATGGAAAGACAGATGTCCAGATTTACACAGTGCAAACAGCACACACAGTCCAAGTTAATATGAGGGTCCAACTTACACTTCAAGAGAAAACAGAGGAAACTCTGAACTTTGAAATACTTAACTTTTGACATGAGAATTTGTCTTTACTGTAGCCTGCCCAAAACAAGCTACCCACCCTAAAAAAGAATCAACCCTGTAAGAAACTGAAGTATTTTCCTGAGTTACTCAGTAAATTAGCTACTAAAAGTTTATAGCTGTGGACAAAGAACTTCTGCTACCTCCACAATTATTAACAAGCATCACATTTGTAGTTATTTAATTCATGGAACACTTGACTTTAAAAGAGCTGACCTCACCCTCACCATTATGGACTAAAAAAGTTACATTTGAAATACAAAATTCTGTTTGGAATGATTAAACATTTGCATTTTCTTCATGCTTTACTCTTCCCATGGGTAAGGCGTTTTGAATGATGTCTCTTCAGAGGCATAAGTGACTGGCCAATGTGGTGGCCTGCAGATGCCTGTGATCTCGCCTTGCGATCTTGTGATGTGGTGTGCCCCATGGGCAGGGCAGTAACACAGAGTCATAGAGCCATAGAATGGTTTGGGTTGGAAGGGACCTTAATGATCATCTAGTTCCAACTCCCCTGCTATGGGCAGGAACACCTTCCAATTAGACT
Organism: Loriculus beryllinus; assembly: GCA_039877255.1. Taxonomy (NCBI): domain Eukaryota; kingdom Metazoa; phylum Chordata; class Aves; order Psittaciformes; family Psittacidae; genus Loriculus; species Loriculus beryllinus. Next base: position 12,978 of record JBCJKH010052806.1, on the reverse strand, counting down.
AGGTTGCTCAGAGCCCCATTCAACCTGCCTGCAAACTGGAAGAAAACAGAAAGTTTTCCTTTCCATGATGCCCATGGTGTTCAATGTCTGGAGCTACAGGGCAGGACAACTTCACACATTTACTTCCCTTCAGGTCTCTGGATCAAAGGTTTAGAACTTAAAAAAACCCAAATACTCCCCTATAAAATAAATTTCAAAGGAAAAAATGCAGTATTTCTGTTGGAATTCTGCCATTCATCTTGAAGTAACACAAATCATACTTAAAATATTCATGGTAAACAAATGCACAATTAGTTTGTTTTACTCAGTTCGGAACTAAGCTACTCACTATCACACAAAACACCAGCGGAGACACAGTGCCTTTGGGAGCATTATAAACGTGCTACTAAAGACAGTTTTAAGTACTTATTCTTTCATGTAACACCACAAAATTATTAATATGAATTTTATGTTTCAATATTTTAAAATATATTTTGCTTTATGTTGAAGTTGCGACTGCTGACAATTTGAGAAACTATATCAGGGAACTTCACATTTTAACTTATGTTTCAAAACTTCATATTTTCAGCATTCTACTTTTATGCCTTTATGTATCAAAATCAGCCTTTGAGGCAGCAGAAGATACCATCAACATTTAATGTATGAAATAGCGAATTACTGACGAAATGTAATGATCTGAGATTACTCACCAGATCAGAACTAAAGAGCTCATTAAAAATTATACTTTTATTATACCCTGATTTGTAGAACTGAATTAAACTAGAAATTTCTTTTTAACTATAAATGATTTTTTCTATACAGAAATATAAATGCCCGATTATTCAAACTTCCCTTTCTCCCAGACTGCATTCTGCTTTAACAAAGTTAATCTTCACCAACTCTCAAACCCTAAAACTGCACTCATTTTTTGACAAAGGAAAGGCAAAAACCGACAAGAAACGAACTGGCAAACAGTTTCCACAGCACTCTTTTGGTGTGCAAGACCTGTCTGCTGGCGATATCGCTGCCAGGAATCTTGCCAAGTATCCAGTGCTCACATATTTCTGATGTCAAGTCTCAGCCTCTCTCCAACAGGCGATGCAGTACATAATACTGCAGTTCTGGATAAGGAACAACTTATTGAATTAGCAATGGTTTGTAAAATTTGTCAGATACGATATACCCCTCAGATTTACTTCTATACTGCTTGTTCAAGACATATGCACATGCTGCAAGTGTCGTGGGGAAGAGGGGACAGTGGTATGACTCATTATTAAAGCCGCATTATACACCTTATGGTAACTGTAAAGTGATGCTTTCAGTGTGCTTATAACTTTGCCAAACTACAACTGTTCACATGGACACTATTCAGATTTGGTGTTCTCGAGCTCATTTCTTCGGGGAAAATTTCAAACTGCTAAAGCTTTCTCTAAAGGTGGAAAAAGGTTAGAATACAATACATTGTTTTTCAATGTTAAAAAGAAAGCACGGCACTTTGGTTTTGGAGGAGCTTGGAGTAAAGGCTGAAGCCTGACAGAGATGGACACTGTGACAGGTACAAAAACCCACTCCTTTGAATAAAAATGGTTCCTTTGGCACTGCTATACTAAGTAGGATTTAACAGAATTTGGGACCAGGATGAGGTGCCAGGGATGAGGATGAGATCTGGATGAGACAGGAGCGTTTGGAAAGCAGCACAAGACAAGCTGATGGTGGTGGCAGAAGGGAGAAGATTCCTGACTCCCTGGTCATGCTCCGTGATGGAGCCTGGGATGGAAAATGTCACCTTCTCTCTGCTATGAGCAGACTGCTGAGGGAAATCAAATCCTTGGAAAATGATCCTGTTTTCCACGGGTTTGACCAGCCCACGCAGAGGATGACAAACCCCTTTGCTATCAGGCTGTCCGACAGCCAGATGAGAGAAATCTTCATGGTGGGTTACAGAACTGAGGAAGAAACATATGGCCACAAACTGCAGAATTTGATACAGTCCAAATGATCGCTCCAGTTTGGTGCATTTTGTCTTAATTTAGCATAAGAACCCATAGAAGCCATTACTAAGCTTAGAAATCAAATACTGAAAAGTTAAGTACCATGATTAAGAATATACATTCAATCTTGGGTCAAACCTCAAATATGAAGCTAATAATAAAGACTTTCAATGCCTTTGTTCAATATAAGGACACAAATAAGACCACATTTACTCTACATTATTGAACCCTGTTAAAACCTGACATGACAAAGAGCCAAAGGACACAATTACAATCACAGAACCTTGGAATGGTTTGAGTTGGGAGGAACCTGAAAGCTCATTTAGTTCTAACACCCTGCCATGGGCAGGGACACCTTCCACCAAAGCAGTGTTCTCAAAGCCCCATCCAACCTGGACTTCTGTGATATTTCACATGGACATTTTAAAGTGTACTGTGAACTAAACTGGAGGCAACTTAAATGGAGAGACAATGTTGATGCCAGTAAGGATTTCATTCCTAAAGAACATGTTTTTATAATCCAAACAACTACCTCTCAATGCAGGGAAAGTGCTAAGTCCTCACAGTGGACTGACAGTGCGGAACCAGAGTCTGCAGGCCATGGTAAAAAGAAAACCAAAGGAACTGGGAAGGGTCCTTTCCCCTGTTATTTTTGTTTACATCCAGTTCTAGAGACTGGGTTGTCTTACACAAATAAAGTATCATTTGCCTTCAACAGCAACCCTCCAGCAGCAGAAAAGCTACATTAATTTTCTTTAGCAACTATCAACACCACTGCCTCCTGTATAAATTCACCAGGAACATCCCTTTTCACAACCTATTACATTCACTTCATGAGATGAAGATACTTTGTTCCGAGGAAAAACAAAAGAGAAAACATTAGTATCTAAAACTATCAATATCAGCTGTTTAGTTCATAAAAACATTCAGCTTTTTCAATAAAGGTAGAAGCCACATTCTAACTCTGAACCAAAAATGCTCAGCTCTGATAGCGGATATCATTCTGCACAAAGGGGTTTGGAACTAGCTGATCTTCAAGGTCCCTTCCAACCCAAACCGATCTGTGATTCTGTGATTATATGAAGGAATTAGCAGCAAATATCTCTGTGTGACACTGAAAGCTTTCACCTCTATAGCCAGAGGTGGTTACTCAAAACCAAAACAAAGATGAGACCCAAGTGCCATTTACTGACTATATGAGGAACAGAAGTATTGATTGCTCAAATGCTGTATCAAGTGATCTGTGGAGAGTGTGGGCACAGCAGCCCAAAGGGGAATTAAATTTGCAGTCTTCTCTGAGCAGGATTAAAGGAGAAGCAGATGAGTGCAGCAGTACCAATCAGAATTAGAGACTGGAGTTCAAGCTGGTTTTTTGCCAAACCTGCCTTGTGTCACCTCAGTCAAAACACTCAGGGTTGGATTTAAAAACACTTAGATGAAAGGAAAAGAAAAAAGCATTTGAGTGCCTTTAAATATTCCACCCAGGCTTAAATGCCTAAAGCTGGCCCCGGCTCCCTCTCTGTCTTGTGTCTGTGTGTAAAATACAATGACAAGGAGTTCTTCCAGTGGTGATGTGCTGGTAAAGATAATATAACACAGTAATAAGTAATACTGTAATACTTGCAATGTTCAGAGAACTAAATGAGTGTGAGCTATAAATATACTCTAGATAAGGGGGTTGGGGGGGGTGGGGTATTTTCACCTAAGAACTGGGTGATTCATTATGGAGCCTTGTGGGGGCTTGAGACCTCAATGGTCATTTCCACAGAAAGGAAGAAAAAGTGAGTGGTCATGAAATGGTAATTCCACAAGCTTTCCCCATCCATCCTTCCAACCACTCTCTGCAGCAAGGAAAAGCAATTCCCTGGGCACAGCCATGCACCCCAGTGGTCCGGGCACCAGGGCAGAAGGGAGCCTAGTGTGCTCAAAGGGATAGGCACCAAACTTGCTCAAGAAGCTGACATGTTAGATGTTCTGTAACATTAAATAACTGGTTTACCTTATTTCTCAATTAGCAGCTTGTGTTAAAAGCCATTTCAAACATGTTTACATGCTTTATGGTGCCTTTTCCTTATAACACAATGCCTTCACTACATCTCACAACAAAAGACGCAGAAGAACAGGGAAAGCTGAAGAAGTTTTGCTTTCAATGTCCATGTTACACAGTCCCACAACCCCTCCACTTGGCTATAGAGGGCTGAACTGTCACTTATGAACTCGAGCTTGCTCCCTTCTCCAAATGAAGCTTTTCCACACCAAGCAGGTCCAGCCTCTCCCCCAGAAATACTCACTGCTCTTCCCCAAGACCTCCCCTGTGGCTTCTACAACAAAGCACTACTGCTGATTCTCTCTTTAGTTCCTATACCACAAGACAGGCAATTCATCAAATTCAATAAATCTTTATGTTAATAGGTTTCTATTTAATTGAATTCATTCATTAAGTAAAAAATACAAGCTAAAACAGTTCAAGAATCACATTCCTTTCTGAGATGTATACCTGCTTCTATTACTTATAAACAGCCTTTCCAGTAGCACTAAGGAAAGGACTGCATGCCTTTTCCAGCAGCTCTTATGGATCACAATCAGAACACAGACCTATACCTAACACAGGACTGCAAGCAGACAGCACAATTGAAGCAATCTCTGCTTTTACTGCTAATTACAGAGTTTACGGAATCAGGGGCAAAGGACAGAGAGGTGTTACCCAGCAGAATGTGAATACAACTATGCGTAAGAGATGCAGCACAGCACAAGTACTCAGCATGCAAGAGCTCCAAATCTCACCATATGCTCAGTGCAGAATTCACAGCACGTAAACAAGCCCAGCAGGAGATAACCTCCTGCCCTCATTATTATGATAAAATATTTACCAAATCCAAAGGCAGTTAGTAAAAATCTCTGCTAATTTTAGGAGCCGTTACTGTGGCAATGTAAAGGCTATTTTTGTATGGGTTTAGTAAGATTACAGTGAGAAAGAATATAGGAATAACACTCCAATATATCTGCATAATGCAATAGGTATTGTTTTTCAGCACAACGTCATGTGAAGTCCAAAGTCAATTTAAATTAAATGCAGAAAGTTTTCAAGCCAAGCTGTCAGCTAAGTGCCAGCATCATAATTCCCAAATCATCATTCATATAATTATATGAAGCTTAAGGTCAAATAAATGTTTAACCATCTTTCCCCACTCTGCTGCGTTTCCAGGTAAACACAGAATAATTATTCTCATGACGGTATCAGTGATTTAGTCACCACAGCTCCGGATAAAAGACAAACCATTTCAGGTTTAGGCCCTCCAAAACGTGGAGTCATCACACTGTACCTGTATCTTCCAGCATTCCCTCATTAATTCCCTTCCGAAGGGGAAATGCCACCAGAAACACTGCTGCTGTGTGGCCAGCCAGCGGAGAGGAGCTTGGCCGGAGCAGCAGGGCACCGGGAGCTGAGGCAGCTCTGACACCAAAGTGCTTGGGGTCAGATGACTCCCGCAGCACCCACACACAGCAGGGCAGGACGTGAGCCAGCACCTCACTGCCGCCGTGTAAAAATAGCATCCTGCACAAGCCTCAGTGTTGTCACGTCCGTGGGGCAGGGCACCCCTGGCAGAGCCCCAGAGGGACCGGACACAGGATGTGCCAACGCTGGCTCTTTGCATCAGGTGATGCCACTCTACATAGTCACTGAGGATGCTGCTTAGCACCTGGGGAAAAAACGCTTAAAGGAGGAAAACCTGCAAGCTGCCTGGCCACAACTTAAGAATTCAGGCTGAGATACTGAGGTATGATACCCCTCTGGCCATTCCCCCTTCTCCATGGAGCAGGAAGGCACAGCACTGGTGTCAGGAGATGCTGTAAGCTGGTCTCTCTCCAATAGGTAGTCACCAAGATACCTGGCAGCCAAAAAAATCTCTCTGTGATTGTGCATACGAAGTTGCACCCTGTATCACTGGAATTACAGTGATGTGTTATTTAAAGCAGTACTTGCTGGCCCAGTTACCATGTGAATACTCCATAAGGATTAAAATCTGGAGTTCTTGCTTTAGACTAAATTTGTATGAAGGCTGTAACACGGCTTGTGCATTGGAAGTTGGCTTGGAGAACAGCTGGCTAAACCTGGAGTAAAGTGCTGGGATAGGAACAGGATTGCACCACCTTTTTCACAATACAGATCACTTTTCTCTCTGCAGGCTTTACAGAAGTCAAATGCTCTCCCCTCTCCATCACTCAGCACCCTTTACCCAGTCAGTGCCTGCCTGCTTACATAGCAGCAAAGACACAGTGTTTTCTCTTCCAGCAAAGAGAAACCAGCCAGGGGTGTAAATGTGAAAAGAGGTCTCCATGGCTTCTGGTGCTACTGAGGGAGGGCTGTGAAAGCAGCAGTTTGTGTAGCACCACCCACAAAAAGCACAGCAAGTTCACTCTGCCAGGCAGGTTGAACAAGAGCTTGCACTGAATTTTGTTAAAATCTATTGAACTGATCTAACTTGCATGTAAGTTGAAGGGTGCGTCTCTGTCGACCTCAACAGTCAGTGCCAATTCATGTCACAGAAAGTTCAATACCTTCCACTTTGCATCAAAACCACAAACTATTGTTTAAAACTTGAAATACTGGGGTTTTATTTTGTGTAAAAGAGAGCATTATTTGTGTAGAATAAAGTGCAAGTTTTATGGCTTAGTGAAGCTCTTATGAGCTCACTATGGCTGAAGGGTTATAAACACTATAGAGAGAGGGGGTGGAGACTATTCTTTCTTTAAAAAAAGCATCAATGCTTCAAAAGCATATATATGTCATTATGGTCAAATTTAAAACTATTTCATGGTAAGAGACAGAAACAGCTGATAGTTTGCAGATCTTACAGAAATGGCCTTCACTTACAGGAGAAATCAGGAATTCTTCCAAATTTCAGAATGTTTCCCTTTGGTTTATTAATTACAGAAAATGTCTTTACATTTTGTAATGAATATGAAACTAAACATTTGTTTGTCCAGTATTGTCTGCTGGGAACAGAAGAGGATGTCCATACAGCAGCTGAAGAGCTCTGACTTCAAAAATCTATATGGTGAGGCTATCACTGTCCAGGGCCATGTCAGATGTGGTCCATAACTTACATAGCACCCAGCTGACATGGCCTGACACCCAGAGGGAAAGACCTGAAGGTCCCATGTTTTGCACATTGAATTAAAGCTATGAATTACTCAACTTATAAAAAATCCTACCTTGCAGAACCGACTTCTGCCATTAAAACCTTATGGCAAGATTTTATATTGCTCAGTACTATTGTGCTATCTGTGTGAAGCCAGATCCATCCCTACACTCTTTTGGACCACCATCAGCCACCCTGGCTGAGCTCTCCAGATATTTGCAAGATTTGGCCTACTTAGTTTTTCCCAGCGGCTACTTCAGCTTGGCAGAAACACAGAAGGCACTTTACTAAATAGCAATACTCCAAAGGAATGTAAATTAATAGGCAGAAAAAGCAAAAAACACTTTAACACAGCCTTTCCCTCTGCTCATCAGGGTTTCTCCTTTTCAAGGCTAAATGCCATATAATTCGCATATTACTGTTATATGATCATAATGCAGTCACAGAGTGTACTAATTTGTATTTACAACTCTAGGTGCAGCCTCTGAGCTTCCCCTGTGGTTTCACCACTTGGCTACAACAAAGCAGAAATAACACTTGAAGAGCTCAGAAGGGTTTGATGGCGTTTCTGTGAAACTCCAGCATCACTCATGGGTTTTATGGGCACAAAGCATATGACCATTGTACTCAATCAGTGTGATGAGCTGGCTCAGGGGAGCCTTACAAGAGACAGCAGTGACAGCAGCACAGACAAGACAGCTCAGACACTGCCTCCTGACACTGCTGCTGCAAATGATCCAGGAGGTAGTATAGCTCTAAACTGATTTCTCAGATCAACACCGGTCAGGCACCTGCAACTCCCCTGTTATAGAGGTAGTAACAGCACATTGCCCTTGCTATAGAAAAGGATGAGGCACTGGGCTTCCCTTACAACTTCAGGTGAAGTTCTGGTAGCCACAGCAACACCCTCGCCCATCCTCTGTTTCAGGTTTCCTTTTGCCAAGGTTACATGACTGAGGTCAATGCCTTCACTGATGTCTTTGCAAACAGCAGCCAGGCAGCTTAGCAACAAATTTAGGCCACTCTGGAAAGGATTAGTTGGCTGCAAACTCTTTATAGCTTATGATACCACTGGTTGTAAATGGCATTTTAAGTAGATTTCAGATCTGTTCCTAATTAACTCATGTTTTTTCGTGTATGCACTTCCCAGTAAAAGTTAAAATGAATGTCAGTTGTAATTGAAGGCGACAGACAATATACATAATCAAACTCTGCTTCTGCTCTTCCATGCTCACGCCACCTCACTAGACCATTTTGAGCTTTTTCCATAGCCAGTCTCTGAAAATGTTTAGAAACATTTCTTTTCTTAAATAGAGAAGAATGCAGATGTTTCTCTTCACTATAAAATATGGAGTCATTTATAAGCAAGCATTTCCTAAAAAATCAAAGCTAAAACACCTGAGATTTTGGGACTTTACAATATACCATATGTACGTACATGCTTGCAAACAGCGATTCTTATGCTACTTGGGATCTGCATATTGGTTTAAACTTTAGGTTGCTCTGTGTGGAGTCAGAAGTTGTGCTCGATGATCCTCATTAGTCCTTTCCAACTCAGGATGTTCTATGATTTTATGGAACTATCTCCCTGGGCATTAAGTCACTCACAGTTTCTAACCATTCACATATATGACTGTTTAATAGCCAGTGGAGACTACAGAGTCCAGTGTCAATACAGATCAACTAATTTATTTTCAGAAACAATCAATAATTAATGAATTTTACTTTCAAAATGCTGGAAAAGCCAAGAAATCATCATATTTCCTATAAATGCTTTCACTTGCAAAAACTGGCTGTATTGCTGCTTCATTTCATTTTTGCCTTACAGTGGTTTAGATCCAGGTGAGTGTTCATTTGGATTTTCTATTGAGGATAATGTAATCCTGAACAAACAAACAAAAATGTAATAAAATTAAGCATACCTCTGTATGTAATGGTAGAGGTTTGGACAATGCTTTATCACTAGGACAAAAATGAAATTAAGAAACAGATGTTTCCTTTTACCTGTCATCATTTATGAACTTACATATTCCTTGGTGATTGCTTAAAGTTGGCACTACTGCTGAATGGCCCCTGCTCTTGAGCATTTATGATCCAAATAAAGAGGAAAAACATGGGAGAAGCAAAAATGAACAGTAAAAGGATAAAGGTTTAATGAGAAAGAGATGGATAAATGGTATCTGTAACCTAAACCCATGTCTTCTAACTTTCTCCCAGCCTCTCTTGCATCAGTCCCATTCTGGCTGGGAATGGATTTGCAGTCACCCAATTGTGCCCTTAGTGACATCCTACCAAAACCTGTCCTGCCCAGAAACAGCTTGAATTTGACCTTCATGCTCTCAAACACCTCCATCCTCAAGTCCAAGCATGAGAAAACACTTCTCATCTCCTGCACAGCAATAAGCCATCTTTTAATTGAAACACACACAAACAAGGCACACAAAAAAAAAAATAACCTGTGGGCTCCTGTGGTACAGGTACTGAAGTACAAGACACTGACAATGACTTATGAAGAAGGAAAACTTAAAACGCCGCATCAAGCTGAGAATCCACACTCAGCTCTGCCTGACAGAGAGCAGGCAGCTGTGCTTGCTCCAGCAGTAACTGGGTCATGAGTCCTTCTCTGATCCCTGCTATGTCTGGGGAATAAAGAGCTTCCTACAGCCTGAAGTTTATGATGCTAGACCTCATTTGCTGGCCCGCAAGTCAGACAAATGAAACCAGAGCTTCCCCCACTCCCAGCTACTTTCTTACAAGGGGAACCTCTCTACAGCAGACCTAGATCCAGACCTTTTTTACTCCCCCAACTTGAATAAGAGCATCATCTAGTAATCTTCAGAAAACCGTGCACATAAAATAGCGAGCAGCAATCAAACAGAAAGCCTGCAAAGCCTTTAGCAGAGGTTTTGTAATGGGAAAAACTGGCTCATCAGACACAGAAAAAGGGTGCAAGAAAATCCTTAGAGAGCTACGAAAAACAAAACCCTATCTCATAATGAGGTGACAGAGTACTGACAGGTCCAGAAAGCTGTTTGCAAAGTGACATAGGTCAGAGGGCAAAGGGATACAGTTCAGTTAGCACCAAAGAGACAAAGAGAGCCATCATGATGGAACCGCAGGTCACACGCCTTCAGAAATGAACCTGCCACACAGGGAACCTGCTGACCTTACAAAGCTGATAGGGACGGCAGGTAACGGAGTAGACATCAGATAAGAAAAGATCTGCTTAAATAGAGGTCACGGGCTGTGATTTAGTGCTGAAAAAACTGCCATGTAATAAGGATAAGGCAAGCAATTAACAGAAGGTATTCGTTTCTTAAAGGTCAGGCACTACAAGGGACTAATCAGAGAAAGGACGTGAGAGTGTGAGAGGGAAACTTAAACCATCTGCTGAATAGCTAGCTGTAAGATGGGAAAGTGAACAGTATAATAGGATGCATTGTGTTAAGGGAAGGCATCTTGCCTGCGACAGAACGGTACTGTAACAAGAACTGCTTGGATAATACCCAGAATCCAATCTAAGAAGCAAAATGAGGCAATAAATATCAGTTGGTTCCGCCAAAAATTGCATGTAGGGGTGGAATTAAACTACAATACAAATTTGACATTCAGGGGATCGTGTGAATGGTGCAAGAAAGATGACAGGCATTGCAAAGACACCAAGATCATTTTCTGGTATTCCTTTTGAGAGTAAATGAATGCACGGAGCAGGTTTTAGGGATGAAATTTTCTGTGTGGGCTGCTGATGCTACATGCACACAAAGAGAGAAGGAGATCACTAAACGTTCATTTAGTATTGTTTTACATACAAAATTACCATTTAAGTTGTCTTAATCTACAGAAATTTTGAGTGTTTAAATGGAAAATAACTAGTATTAGCTAAGTAATTAGGCAGAATAAAATGATCTTTGCTTTCCTCTGATCTGAAAAGTTATGCAGACACTGTTAGAGTTCCCCAATCACTGGCCACCTATCGCACAAAATTACCAGATGATAATGTGCGTTGGGTGCTATTTAGACAAAAAGATTCAACCTCTCATGTGTTTTAATTAGAATCCAAAAATTTAACTTTAAGGGTATCTCAAAGGAAAAAGCAATGCATGCACACAACAGCCCCACTGCCCTTCACCTCACTCACCCCGCCATCCTGCTCTTTCTCCTCCAAGAAAATTGGAAGACTTTGAGAATTATGAGGCCTGGGACTTGGACTAAGAGAAGATTCATGTGCCTGAAATGCCACAGATGTAAGTCCAAAGCTGCAAGGCTGAAAACCTCCTTCTCACCCTGCTTTTCAGCACATCCTAAGGCACAGCCAGCTGATTTTTCACATCTCATTTCTCAGTCATCCACAGAGGACTGCAAGGAAGTGCCTTCCCTTTTCCATATGTAGTGGATGGTAAAGCACCTATATGTGCCTGTTTGTAGCTTAAATCCTTTGTGAGAGTGTGGGGTACTGAGTGCTTTATTCTGTGTCACCCCACAGATCTGAGAATCTTCCATTTTGAAGAGCTACCTTCCGTCTTTTCCAAGAACACATGACTACATTGACCTTTCTGAATCCATGGCACATTTGTTGGAGGAAATCAGGGTAGACACTTATACCAGGCTGCCTTGCTGCAAGGGCCACCCCCCTGCAGTTCAGCCTGCCTGTGATGATGGCACTACCAGAACAGGCATGCATAGCCAAACACGTGCAGAAATCATTCTTCACTAACATAAATTGGTTATAGTTTCCAGATTAGAGCAATCTCGTGAGTTTAACCCCAGTAGATCCAATAGGGAGCTACAGCTGCAAATTCCACTTACTCCAGTGCTCAAGTGTCACAAGTCTAACTGCAGCATTTGCATGGACAGCCCTGCTCATGTTCACAAAGGCAAGGCAAGACACTGCAATCAGGTTCAGCATTTGACTCTGAATGCCAAGTGAAAAGCCCAGAACAAGCAACCTGCCCCAGAAGGCAGAGGGGATTTTAGACACATCCTCTTCTTCAGCTCTCCACATCCCATGTGCATGCACCCAATTCCCAGCAATTTAATCCTTGCATTTAGCCCACAGTGACCATGCCAGAAAACATTTTTTCTGCCTGCTTTCCAAATCCCACTCTCTATAAAGGGATGTAGCTGCAATGCAGCAAGTCAGATCCAAAGCCTACTTAAATACATTCATTTTGGTTGATGATCACTGAGGAATTTGTCAACAATGTGGAGTGCTGTTCTGAAAGTAAAATAGATAAAGGTGAAGTCATCATTGGAAATGTGATGCTGCTGGCCTTCACCTTGCTCTCGGTGAAGCCCACCAATAAAATTATTATTGATCTCAGTGGAAGATCAATACAGCATTAATTAAATATGAAATTAACAGCATTAATGTCATACCTGAATTCAGCCAAAGTCTTGATTTTAGCAATTTACTCATCACTACCAGAAAGTTCAGCCTTTTCCCCTGTTTGCCTAAGGTTACAATTTCTCATCAGTAACATCTGAAATGAAATTATGTCTCTCAGCTCACTTTAATACCAGGAAACAAACCAGAAAGATTGTTTCGCTTTCTTGGCATACATCTAAGTCATTTATATAACTTTATTGCTTAGTTCCACCATAAATAGCTCCAAAATTTTCAGAATCAATTTAAGAAACAACACTGGACTCTATGTCATGTTGCTGTTCTGCAGCTCTGTGGCTGCCTGATAATCACACCTAGCACCTCCACCAGTTACTCGAGCCACACTCCTTCCAGCTCCTTCATCTTCAGGCCTTTAAGATACAGACAGCCATGACCCTAAATCAGAAACTGGCATTTTGGTGCTATTTCTTCTTCCCAGGTCTTTAGCATTGACAGGGCTGCACCTCTGTTCAGCATCACT
>JBCJKH010052805.1:3818-16571 GCA_039877255.1 Loriculus beryllinus | reverse complement strand
AGTAGCACGTGCCTCTTTGCCTGGGTTTTTGTTTAGACATAGCAATCTTCAGGTTAGTAAATTTTCCATTTTTAAGCTCTTGTCCCTAGGTACTGTCTTCAAATTCAGCTCCACTAGGCCTGGAAAAGAAGATACAGTGGTGTTGCCAACTCTCATATTTTTCACCATTACTCCTTTTATGTTTAGTGTTTAATTTTTTTTTCCGCCTTTAGTTTCTGCAATCAAATGGCTGCAAAAGAATCTTTGCTCTTACTGTAGAAAGAGAGTTACTAGATCTCTCGAGTTTGTGTCAGGGCAGTAGAGGGTCCCAGAAGCTTTGAAACTGTGAAATTCAAAGGTTTAAAATCTATTTTAAGGTCTTTCTTGATGATTTTGGCTTAGAACCATATTTATTATTTTTTCCTTTTTAAATGTTGGAAGTTGGCATTACTGGCATGCTTATTGAGCATAATCCTGGTCATTCTTAGGTATGTTCTGGTAATAAAAAGCAACCTGGAAAACAGCTTCCTGGGCATTTGGTGGATTCCTGATTAGTAAGGAGAATGCTTGACTAGTGTCAACTTGTGTTACTAGGAGCAGAGAAGTCCAGGCTGTATGCACATAAGCTAATTCGATCATCTGAAAACCAGTTGTCCTAAACTTTCTGTGCCTAGATTGTCTTCTGCACCGGTTCACTCTTTAGCAGCTTCAGCAATGTCACCTGACCTCAACAGCTTCATGGTGGCAGAGAGCTGGATAGGCAGCTATGGCTTAACAGCCTTCCTAGGCTAGTTAGCTGTAACACTTCTCTGCTGGCTGCTTTCCCACCCTGAAAAAGTGATACACTTTAAATGTGTTTGTCTTTAACGACCTGAAAACCTAACTTACATGTATGTTTTCGGCTGTAAAACATGCTGAAATGCTTGGTGGTTCAGAGCCTACATGACAATACCACCGCAAGTAATCAGGATACAGTTAGCAGTACATTTATAATAATTATGTGGTGGATATACAAACATATTCCAGGTTTATAGACCCTTAAGTACACCTTGCTGTCCAAATACAATATGCACGTATTACAATTACGCACGGACTACAGCATGAACCAGTGCTGGCAGCCGAGTCAGGTACAGCACTTGCTTGTGGCCATACCCGAGATCTTCCTGCAAAGCAGTTTTACAACCCGTTAGCAGAGTGTGACTCTTTATTCCCCTCTAGTGGCTGGTCTGTATATTAGAGTTACTAGTCACGGGCTGGAAGAACTAGACCAGATCCGGAACAGTAGTACATGCCAAAAGGTCTTGGTTCAGTCCCTGCTGCCATCCACGTCACCAGAATGCCAACAGTGAATAGACAAATGCTCTGTTGTCTGGCAGTGCTACAGAGGGAGGGGAAATGCACAGTTTTTGAAGACCTGCATTATTACGCTCTTAGCCACTACCAAATAATTCAATTAGTATCTGTATCTCTCAGAAAAGAAAAATAATGTAACTGTCAGTTGGTGTTGTAAGTCTTTAATGATTTGAGTACCTTGGTGTTACTGTAGCTGCATATGAATCTCGCCCATCCATCTTCAGGAGGGTACTAAAAGCTCTGCTTACCAGGCTGCATCGTAGTCTTAGCTGGCTTCCTAATAATGCCTGTTTGCAGTTTTCTGTACTGCACTTAAACTGTGAAATCCCAAAGCAGATTTGTCCTTTAAATTTATTTTATATATACAGTCAGATCCTGCTCTATTTTTATTGGGCTCATAAGTACTGCTAATTTTCCTTTTACTTATGCATTGTATGTGTAGCCAAACAGAAAGAAAACAACTATAAATGTGCTAAAAATGGATATAAGCTGCAATAAAGTCTGAAAGAGTAGTGGTTTCTATTGATGGTTGGATTGGTAATACAGTATTAGAGAATTTTTTAAAGTTTGGATGGATTTTTCTCTGAATAGGATGAGAAGAGCATTCCTGAATAAGCTATTGGAAGCAGAAAAGTGAACATGATGAACGCAAACGAATTACACAATACGTCTGAGAATAAGAGTCCAGGAGGTAGACACGCATCCTCCTTAAGCACAGTGTGGGTTTATGAATCTTGGATTTTACAGTGATTTTTTTCTTGTCCCTATTGAGAGCCTGAGGATAATGCAAGCTTTTAAGCTTCCAAGGGCTCATGACCTGCAAGGAATAGGAAAAGTTTTACCGCAGAGGCTGTTTGTTTGTGGCCAAGATCACAATGTATAAAGGAAAAGATATCCACAATGTGGGCTGAATTCTCTAGAATGATGATGCAAAGGAAACCTTGCTCTTTTCAAGTCTGAGTCTAGCCCAGATTTTGGAGTTGTACGGCTCCTACCTTAGTGCAAACAGAAAAACATAGAAAGGGTATTCAAGGCTGCCTAAAGTCAAGCTGATGCTTGGAGAGATATTATCCTTTACTGAGTAGGTTTAAAAATCCCACCAAACAAAATTAAGTATACCAAATCATTAGCATGAGCCCTTTGGTGATGTTATTGCCAGTTCTGTCTGATAACTTCATATGGGCTAAAATGTAAATTGGGGATTTCAGTACAATGTATTAAGATGCTTCAATTTCTTTTGGGAAGACACTATCTGAGCAGATCCATTTTTAGGGGAATGCTAAATAAAAAGCTAAATGGCAGCTTTCTAGGTCAGGAACAGCCAGACTTCCATTATTTTAAACAGTTTTAAGCACTGCAATATTCATTGAGTGTGTGTGTGTGTATGTACATGTGTGTGTGCGCTGTTTTAGAAAATTTTACAACAGGGATTTAAAATGTTCCAAGGCTATGCTTTAGCAGTAAAAAATAATGCCTCATGTATAAAGTGCAGGAACTCAGGGTTTTTATTTTCTTAAAGATAACTTCAGTTGCCTTTTTTAAAGTACAAGCATACTTTTAAGAACTGCATTTAGCTGTTGACTTATGGCTCTTTTAGTTCTTCATGAACTTAATAATGATTTTGTATAGAATACCAAACTCAACAGAAACAACCACAGTAATGGAAGAATTCTTTGTTTTAGTTATATTAAAGGAAACCGACAAAATTGAAAGCTCTATAAAGAAAACATCACCAAGTTTTGATGAACACTATCTCTTTTAATGGGCCTGCTAGATGTTCTTTTTTCCCCTAATTTTTTCCTAATTGTTTTGTGGAAGGTTCATTAAGGAATTTCTGATTATTTTTGACAGCTGAAAAATAAAGCACATGATTGGAGCTAGAAAGCCATGTAAAGGTCTGTAATAAATTCATATATTGGCACTTCAGATTTCTCTTAGATCTTAATGTCTCTTTTGCACTCCAGATGCCATCTCAGAAAATAAACTTCCTACAGAGCATATGGATCAAATTTTAGCCAGCAGGGAGAAAAACTGTTGATTTGGCACTGTGTATTTGTGACCCACAGAGTACCTCCACAGACAGCCAAGTCATCAGTTTCATTTTCTGCCAGGCTGTGGTAGCTCTGACTTTTGAAGAACACCTTCTTTGCATGTGAAGTCTGGATAACTTAACTCGAGGAATGATGAATGGGTACTGCAAGTGCCCATAACTTTGCAAATTCAGAGCTCAGCACTGGAACTGCAGCAATCTTATTCCTGAAAAATGGATGATGGGACTGAAATTGTGTAGAACACTACAGAATCACTTAATGGGCCCCTACTCTAGTGAAGTCCCTGAACTAAGACAGTCAAACCAGAAGCAGCATACCAAAACATACACAATCCTCTTGGTGAGAAGAGCGAAGGATGGGGAAACCACCAACACACAATGGTAAGAAGCATGGAGCTCAGATATCACAGGTGTGGACACAGAACAAGAACTTAGTAGAGTGTGGTCACAACCATCTTAAAATTAGCTCTGTTCTTTCATTCAGCTCCCTGTTGTTTTAGAATCCTAAAGTTTTTACTTTATGTGCTTCATATAATTCAAAATTGGGACACCTGTCATTTTTGATGCCTCTGTGCAAATTCTTGCAGCCATATCTGATCTTGAGGTTCAGTCCTGAGTCTTATGTAGATGTGCATGCTGTATACTGCTCTTTAAAGAAATCATAGCAAAGCATGATACAGAGAATATATTTTATTACTTGGGTTGTAAAGTAATTTAGAGTTCAGTTGCTCATACAAAAAAGATTGCTAAGAGTAATATAAATTTATGCATGGCCAAATCAGTAATTTTAATACAAGAGATTTTATTTATTTATTTTTTTAATCTGTGATCCTTCGGTATTGAAATGAAAGTTAACTTTAAAAGACCTGTATTAATACCAATTTTAAAAACCAACTTGAGATATCTTAATTAAATTTGATCTTTTTTTCTTTTTCCCTGAATGAGAGCACAGAAATGACATAAGCAGCTCTCTGTCCTAATTTGCAAATCACAGATATTTGTTGATACCTCATCTTAGTGTGGCTTATCTTAAATCTAGCACGAAGTTTTGCGCTGAGAAAAAAATGTGCTAACAAGGAAATTCCTTTTCCTATTCTATCATGTCACTGAGCCTGCGCTTTATGCAGGAGACACCTGCACTCTCATACTTCAGCACTCAGAGAGCTTTCTGTCAGGGAGACCTTCAACTAGGAAACAGTAACATGAAGCTCTTGGTAAGGAACTGTGTTCATGTCTTCCTAAAGTGCTAATTCGTATCAAAGCAAAACATGTCAGTTAAGTGTTAGGGGAGCTGTGGGATTAGAAGATGTGTCTGTTTATAAAGCTAATTCTGCATTTGGCTTTGGAAGATTTCCCAGCCACAGTAGTATAGCTAGTGTGTCTTCCAACCCAACTGGAAAGTCTAGGTTGTATGTCTGGGTGAGAATTAAGAGAGGGAAAAGAAGGCCTGGGAAACAGGAAGCAAAAATGACAACAGATTCCAGAAAGAGATACCCAAAAGCCATCTGGAAGTAGGGCTGGGGCAACCAGCTCTAGGTGACCTTTCTATAGGGTGAGGCAAGACAAGTCCTTTCCAACCTCAATCACCCTGTGATTGGAGGGGGGATGGGAGGGGAGAGAAAAAAGAAAGAAAGAAAAACAAACCACAACCAACCCCCAAAATTCTGAGGTTTTAACTGTGAGATCTTGGGATCTAGCTAACTGCACAATATGCAACCATAGACAGCTCCTGTTATCTTTAAAGCCTCCTTTAAGAAGTTCTCTTTTTTATTTGTATTGCTGACAGTCTTGCTTGTTTTCTTCAGTCCTCTTATTGGTCAAATAGAGCAGTAACAGTCTGCAGGTACTGGAGTGGTCAGGTCTGGAAGTACTGCTGCTTCAAAAAGTCAGGCTGTGTAGGGCTATAAAAACATCTGTTCTCATTTTTGGATCATGGGAGGGAGGGAAGCATCATTTTGCAAAGTGGGAGACTTCTATCTATTGCAGCAGTCTGGGTTCTGGCGAGATTTGTTAAATTTTCCAGACATCCTCATCTGATGGGAATCATCAGAGCCACTATAGAGAACCTGCATCACCGGCAATTACCCTTATGATTGTATGATCCTCCTTAGGCTGATTAAACTAGCTTAGCACCATACTATTTAAGTGGCACCAGGCAAAGCAGCTGTACTTTGCTGGAGACAATATGCTGAAACTCTAAGCTGACATGAATTTTAGAAGACTACCTAAAAACCCAGATTTAAAAAGGCCATTTTTAGTGGCTACTATGGAAAATAAACACTGCCTCACTGAGATTATTGGTTATTATTACTATTGGTTATGTTACAGGGTACACTGCAAGCTCCCTTTTATAATACACTTACACCTGACATCTTTCTAGGTAGATGTGTGAGTTTTAGGTCAGTAAAGAGGACTCTGAAGTCAAACAACAGTCAGTGGCTGTGGGAGCATAACTCATGATCTTTTGAGTCCTGACAAAATTAAGAGTTTCCAAATCAGGAAAGGCTTGTACTCCTGCATTTGCAGCACCCTGCTTGATTGAGAGCAGACAGTCTGATTCAGTGAACATGCTGAATGTTCCCAATATTCTTCAAAGATGTTCTGTGCTTTTAAAAAATTCCTATGAAAAATAAAAAAATGTCTTTTTCATTGTGTATTTTTTTTTTAACAGAGGAATGCCTGTACAGCAGAATCAGTTACTGCAGAAGAACAGAAGTGTCAAACCCCAAGAAGCATGTTTTTGTTTGTTCTTCTCTAAAGACAGAGATAAAAGCTGGTTATGACCCTGCCTCCAGAAAAGGTAGGGACCTAATTACTTGAAGTGCAGAAGGAATAAATACTGCTTCTTTGATGTAGCTATTAACTCACTGCTCCCTGAAGCCAGATGGAAATTTCTCATTTACTCCACCGGGTTTTTGGACAACAGCCCTTGGCTACTTGAGGGAACTCAACACAACCTGAGACCACAGTGCAGCTACACATGCATACCGGAGTTGTTGTATTAAGATGCTCAGTGTCGCTAATTGGGAATTTCATTTAATAAAACCCGGAGCGTTTCAAGATTAAAAAAGCATTTAAACAGGGATGGAAAGCGCTGGCTGCAGTCCTCGCACCCCATTCCCTGCTCGCGGAGCGACTCCTCTCACTCCTCCCTGACCCTCCGCCTGCTGAAGTTTTCGAGTCCTCCCTACGCCGTGCGGCCCGCGGCGCCCACCCGGGGGACTCCTAGCGCCGGGAAGCGGAGCCAGGTGGGGGGCCTGGAAAACGGCGGCGCGTAGGCAGCGCCCGTGGAGAGCGAGTACTCGGCCGCACCAGGGGAGCAGCCCGTCTACGGCACGAAGGAGGCACAGCAGCCTCCGCCTCCCGCCCGCTCTCCTCCCCCTTCCCTCGCTCCCGCCTTTTGTGCGCCGGAGCCCGGGCGCCAACGGCCGCAGCGCTGACAGAAGCCCCCAGCCACCGGCGTCGGGAGCGGCGCTGTGGTGAGGGCGGCAGCTCGAGCCGCGGCTGTTCCCGTAACCAAGGCGCTGCCTGGCGCACACGGACAGACACGGACAGACACGGACAGACAGACACACACAGGGCGCGGAGTGGAGCGGGCTCCGCGCTGCCTTTGCAGCTTTTATCCTCCCTGCACCATGCTCCGCTCCAGGCAGCGCCCGCCTGCTGCTCCCTGAGGGACATATCCCGCCGCCGCCCCGCGCCCAGTTAAGCGGGAGACTGACACCCGGGTGCCCGCTCCCGCCCCCCGGTTACCTGAGTTAGCTCCGTCCCGGAGACTTCGGGCTGCCGCCCCTCCGCAGCGCCTCCCCCAGCTCCAGCTGTGGCAGCCTTTGGGCGGCGGAGAGTGAACCGCGAGCAGCCGGAGGGATTGCAGCCGCCGCCGGGGAAGAGGAGCTCCAGCCTCCGCCTCCGGAGCTCCTCATGGCGTCTCACCAGCAGACCAGGATCCAAGCCTACCTGGAAAAGAATAAGATCGGTCCCCTCTTCGAGGTAAGCTGCACACTTGCCGGCCGGCTCCTCCGCCGCGGGCAGCGGTGGGGGTGTCCCCGCGATGGCCGCGGTTCCCCGCGCAGCACAGGTGAGCGCAGGGGCGACGACTAGTTCGAGGCGCCGCTTCAGCGCCTGCCCGGCCGGGGAGGGCAAAACAGGGCACCTTCTGCCCTGCTCTGCTCTGCCCTGCCCTGCCCCTCCACGCGTGTGCCCTCGTGTCCCTTCTCCATGCTCCTATGGGTGTCGGAGCTCCGCGCAGCCATCCCTTCCCGGCCATCCCGCGGTTGCGCGGGACCCCTTGCCCCGCCATGGACACGCCGCCCTCCGGTTCACACGCACCTTCGCGGGTCGTGAAACAGGTGCCCCTTCGCTCTCCCACCAGCGGCCCCAGGCTCCGGAGGCACCCTCACTTCCCCTCGGCGGCCGCGGAGCCCCGCGCTGTGGGACAGCGGCCCGGCCCCGGCTGACCGTCCGTGAACTGCTTGGGGAGGTGGCGCTCCCAAGGCTTTGCTGTCTCCAGGGCGGCAGCGCTGAGCAGCGAGCCGCGAGCGGGAGCAGAGGCGCTGTTCCTCCGAGAGCGGCTGAGCGAGGAGGGAGAGGTGGATGCCTCTCCACCGGGAAAGCCGGGCACTCGGGGAGAAAGCTTGTCCTGCCAACAGCCCGGGCCGATGGTGTTTTCTGAGATTTTCATCTGCAGTCAGACACTTGGGAGCTGTATTTTTTGCGGTACAGTTTCCGCGGTCTCACAAAGATGCACTTGCTCGATTTGTAGATGCACAGATGTGCGTATTTTACTATTTCTGTGCGTAAGCTATGAATACTAAAGCAGTCGTGATTATCATCCTGTTTCTCGTACAGTTTTTACATCTAAATGCACATTTATTATAGTCTGGCATTATTATCCCAAGACGTAAGTCTGTCTTTTTCAGTATTTAACTTGTTCTTAATCAAGCTTACTATGTACAAAATCTCTTTTATTCTGGTGTGATGGATTCCATGTCTTCAGTGTATGTTTTGGGTAGCCAACCTTCATAGGAAAGGTTCAAATTTTCTTAGAGATCTGCTTGCCAAGGGTCAGTTTTTGTATTTAGCGTGGGCTGAGGCTGTTGTGACAGGTTATGTTGGCTCAGTGTCAGAGGCGTTAGATATTTTCATTTTACAATGAATAAAAGCCCATTTGGTGGAACGGTAACTGGGTACTAGGGAACAGCAGGTGATTTTTCTGGTTCTAGAATTCATAGGAACTGAAACATTTGTGCAGTTCAATTTCTGAATAAAAGGCTGTTCAATCAACACAGTTGCTAGGGCTCTATATGTAACTGACTCCCTTGTATTTCAATGGGAATTAAGTGCCTTGGGGTTGTTGAGAAGTTAGGCGCCTGACAGCTGTCATTTTCTTCTACATGTTCTTAACCCGTTGTTTTACACATTAAAATTCAAACAAGCTACTTGACATCACTGTTCTGAGTCACTGTCTTTTAACTAAGTTTCTCAGTAGCGTAAGAGCTCTATGTTTAAATAGTAGGATGCTTTAGTTATTAATAGTGGAGAAAAGAAAAGTTGTATTTGTTACAAGGTTTCATGTATCACTATATATTTCTCTTATCACTATAATGTAGGAATTTAATTGATAGAAAGAATCAATGGAAGACTCTTTACATGACTGTGCAGGCTGTCCACAGGTTGTTAGTATACTCCTGTGTAACCAAGAATAAAATTTTTTGGTCAAATCAACTTAGACCTGAATACTAGAGAGTGGATTTAAGAGATAAGGCTGTAGCATTCATGTAGCTGTTTAAAGTTAATCTGATCATTAACACTGGAAAGAAGAGGATCGTCAGTCTTATCACCTCCACTTCCTGATTAGTTATTTAAAATACATATTTCATTTTGGTGTTGGTTTTTTTTTGTTCTCAACACCTTTTTTGAAGCTGTACAACCTGTACCTGATCTTGTAGCCCTCGTTAATGGCAAGACACGTATTTGAAGTTGACAGAAATTGATTGAAAACTATGCATAGGGGAAGCTTATGCTCTATACTAGTATTCCTATTATATATGTATTGTGGTGTATCAAGAATACCATGTGTTGTTCAGAGTCAGAATGTATTGTGTTTGCGTGGCAAGGTTCTTGTAGTAAGGGGGCTACAGGGGTGGCTTCTGTGAGAAGCTGCTAGAAGCTTCCCCAATGTCCAGTGGAGCCAATGCCAGCTGGCTCCAAGATGGACCTGCTGCTGGCCAAAGCTGAGCCCATCAGGGACAGTGGTGGTAGTGCCTCCGTAATAACATAATTAAGAAGGGTGGAAAAATTACTCTGCAACAGTAATTGCAGTTGGAGAGAGGAGTGAGAGTATGTGAGAAACAGCTCTACAGACACCATGGCCAGTGAAGAAGGAAGGGAGGAGGTGCTCCAGGCACTGGAGCAGAGGTTCCCCTCTGGAGCCTGTGATGCAGCCCATGGTGATGCTGGCTGTGCCCCTGCAGCTCGTGGAGGTCCATGGTGGAGCATATTCCACCTGCAGCCTGGGAAGGACCCCATGCCAAAGCAGGGTGTTGCCTGATGTAGGCTGTGACACTGTGGGAAGCCCTTGCTGGGACTGGCTTTTGTCAGGACCTGTGGCCCCATGGAGAGAATAGCCCTCATGGAGCAGGTTTGCTGCAGGACTTGTGAGCCTGGAGGGGACCCAGGCTAGAGCAGTCTGTTCCTGAAGGGACCAACGCTGGAGCAGTTTGTGAAGAACCTCAGCCTATGGAAAGGACACATACTGAATTTCATGGGGGTCTGTCTTCTGTGGCAGGGATCCCATGCTGGGGCAGGGGAAGAGAGTGAGGAATCTTCCCCTGAGGAGGAAAGAGCAGCAGAGACAATGTGTGATGAACTCACAACAGTCCCTATTTCCCATCCCTCTGCATCAAGAGGGGAAGAGGTAGAGAAACAGGGAGTAAAGTTAATATGAGGAAGAAGTGGAGAAGTGGAGGGAAGGTGTTTTTAGGATTTGATTTTATTTCTCATTATCCTACTCCGATTTGACTGGTAATAAATTAATTTCCCTAAGTCGAATCTGTTTTGCCCATGTCAGTAACTGATGAGCGATGCCTTCCTGTTCTTACCTTGATCCATGTTTCGTGATGTTTTTCTGTCCTCTGTCCAGCTAGTGGAGGGGAGTGATAGACTGGCTTTGGTGGGTACCTGGTGTCCAGCCAGGCTCAACCTACCACAGGTATATTCACTAATGCGTCAGATTTTTGTGTCTCTAAAAGTTCTGAAACATTGAGAAGAGACTTGTGCTTTGTCTTTCATTTGGGAACAGCTAGCATTTTCTTCCACCGTTTCTGGTTTTGATGCTAATTAATCACCACTCATCATGTTTTCCTGCAGTGAGTACTAATTTTCCAGTACCGTGTCAGGACAAGAGTGGACTTGGATTCAGTTTTCTGCAGTGTTATTTGCTGAGCAGGTTGTGACTGTAATTGCTCAATATATGCTTCAAGCCAACATTTTAGGGAATGCATAGAATAATACAGGGTAATTGAGGGCAGTCACAGGAAAGAAGAAAGTAGAGAGGGGACATGCCGGCTTTATGAGGCGAAGGCAGGGATGGTGATGCATAAACAGATCATATTGCATACTTGCATAGTGAATGATCAGTAATCAGGAGGATTTTTCTCCATAGGTCTTAGACAATTATACAGGCACAGTTAGCTGCATTGTTTCCTGATGATGAAGTACAATTCCTCTGCATTACAGGCAAGAGCAGTAGATACTCTTAGTTGCTATTGGTCATTATGTTCAAGTTGCTAGCAGTTTTCTTGGTAGTGTCTCTTCTTCTCTGTTCAGTCCTGTATTTGTGGCCTTCTGTTATTCTGTTACTGTAGTTAGGGCCTTTTGTATTTCATTAACCAGGGTATCCACTTAAGAACTTTCTATTCTTTTGGATTTCATCTTTTGGAATTCATCTCTTTTTTTTTTTTTTTTTTTTTTTTTTTCACCTTCAGTGCATGCTGCATGTGAGGGTGATTTCAGTTTTATTTTTTTGCTGAAGTTTTGCATAGTTTGACACTTGAGCACTTCTCTTTTACACAAATTAGAAAGATAATCCTTTCATGCAAGATGCAGGAAGACTGTAGGCCCTCCCTTGGTTAAAAAGGTCTTTCCATATAGATAAGAAAGGTAGGACTAAGCTTCTGGAGAAAGAATTAATGGATTTAGGCTGACTCAGCAGACATCAGTCTTCTACTCACTAGAAGTACCTGTTAACAGATAGTAGGAAGTCCTCTCCGCTCAGCTATGAATGGTAACACACAGACTCACTTGATTCCAAACATATTTACTAGTTAAAGTCTTATTTATGACTTAGAGGTGGGAAGGAAGGTGGGTGGGAATTACATCTGAGACTGTATCAATTTTCAGACTTAAGACATTGCAAAAAAACTTCAACACTTCAACCTCATTTCCCTCTGTTGAATGTAGGTCCTGAAATCATGCTTTTTTCGAAATTGTTGCTTTTCTGCCATTTCATCTTACAGGTTTTTGCAGGTAAAATTCCTGTGAGTCTATAGGTGAACTTCTAAATGCTCTAGGGGGTGCAGTTGTTAGAGCTGGCAGTAAGGTCTTAGGTTAACCCCTTAAATTCTGCCAGGTTTCATGTGCTGGCTTATTCTATTCTATGTAGGTTTGTGTGTTGTGGGTTGTTTTTTTGCTGTTGGTTTGTGTTTTTTTTTTTTCTTTCAGTTTTGAAAGCTTAGACATCTTTCTATAAGAGATTATTGGCATCTGAGAATACTGTGGTTAGACACCTAGTTTAGATTTGAGGAATGCCCTTTAGAAACGCCTCTTCTGGGATTTTTGTGGTAACATGTTGCATAGCACTACCTGATCTTTTTTTAGTGTTTTTATTTTTTTTTTTACATTTAACTTAGAATGTAACAAGAATTCTAAATATGAATTATTTCAGCAGTGAAGCTTCACTGTTGGGTTTTTTTTTTCATCTTTCTAAAATGTGAACAGAAGGTGTATGCCTAAAATTGGCTGGGACAGAGTATTCAGAATCAGCACCCACTCATTTCTGTCTGAGTGAAGTATTGACCCACTTTGCATGTCAAACATCTAATCCAACAAAATCTTTTTGTATGCTGGTAATCTCAATGAATAATCCTGGTGCCTGTGAGTATCTGTGCATCTAGACTTCTGCATTGCTGTACCCCTTTGGCATCCAGTTGTGTTGTCATTTTGGCAACCTGGCAGTTTCTGTGAATTTGAAAGCTGGATCAGCACTCTTAAGAACAGATTGCAATAAATCTACAAAGAGCTCTGAGATAAACTTAGTGTTTTGGAATTCTCTTATTTATAGAACTGCAGCCAAAAAGCATCCCACAGGTACA
>JBCJKH010052798.1:362-16756 GCA_039877255.1 Loriculus beryllinus | reverse complement strand
TTTGATTCTATTGTTCTCTTGAGCAGTATTAGAAGCATAGAAAATCAAATTCCATTATTTTATAATTAGTTCAAAATTAAGCTCTGCTACTTAAGTCCCCATGCTACATGTAGCCTCAAGTTTTGTCCTGCTTCACCCTGCTGTGTGTGTGCAGCAGCCTATGCTATCATCTATTCCTCTTCATGAGTATTCCTCAAGTATTTGAGGGATCCCCGCACCACTCAAAACACCCTTGACAGTAAAGCCAAATGAGTATTATTTGGAGCTGTACTTGAAAAGGTTCAAAAAGAGCAAATGTGGCACAAAGGCAACTGAGGGAAAAGGCAACAAATGACCAATAAAGTCTTATGCATAGAAATCCCAAATGCCAATAGTGTGAGGAAGACATACCAGACACCCTCAAGTCTCTGCTGCTTTACTTTGCTGCCTGCTGAGCCAGACACCAGCTTCTCTTCCTTGCAAAGATGACTTCAATGAGTCAAACAGAATGTCAAAACTGAAACTGTTCCACATCAATCTCACACTGAAGGGCCAAAAACTCAGAGATCAGGCGTCTATCACTGAATGTATGTTTACACATATTCTTTTCTTGGGTTTTGTGAGTACTTCAACTCACATTTTCCTCAGTTTTGGGGCATTTTTTTTCTTATATGCAAAATGACTGTACTTGCATGCACAAAGCAACCAAATGCTTCTCTGACTGGTCTGTTCATATGAATACAATACAGGGCAAACATCTGTGTTTTGGGAGAAAAAATAAATAGATGTCCAAAAAAAGCATGCAGGCAAAAAACCTCAATAATGATAGACACAGCTTTGGAGATGCTTTGAAAATCAAGGTTAAAACACCAATTTCTCTTCTTCCGTACTGCAATGACAAGATGTTGAATTGCTATGATTTCAGTAGTCCATACCTTAATTTTATTATGTTTGATCTAACAGTGCTAAGCGTATTTCTTGATACGTGTTAAACATTAAACTTATTATACTTTAAGGTGTTTTTTAGGTATTATCGCTTGCCTGTAATTTGATATTAGAATTTAGATCATTATCCTCAATTCTCAGGTGCATTAGCTGGTGGAGTCCCTAACCTGCAATTTAGAATAGGAAAAATATAATTATGTGCAATCAGAGTCTCCAAAAAGAGGATCTTTTTTATGAGACTGAACAGTTACAGGTGACAAATACTCAGCTACGTCCTCCAAACAGGTCTGAAAATGATGCTAGCAGCACCCAGGATACAGCACGGACCTGTAATACGTAGCTCAAGACATGTTGTGCATAGTGTCATTTTTGCCTGCTCTTTTTTATCTCTGCTACGATTTCACACCATTTTCTGGAGCACCACTCCAGTCCCCAACACTTGGCTTTGTGTGCTGAGTCTCTGCATCTGCTCATGGGGAGGCAATGGTAGTACAAGGGGTATTGGGAATGACGATATTTGGGGTATCAGGAATGGTGATGATGAGGGAGGCAGCAGGAGAGTGGACTGGGAGCATCTTCCATGGCTGACCTGTCATGTGGCAGAGAGCAATGCCATGCCTTCTGATACCCTAGGAAAGGGTTTCATTCTCAACTGCAGTGTCCCCTTCGGTCTCGTCTCTTCCAGGATCAACTGCTACTGGGTACAAAGCAGCAAGAGGTACCAGTTTCAAACTGATATCTGAAAATATTCAATTTGCATATGCAAAGTGGTGCTAGGCTTTGGGTCATCTGTCATCTGTCCTTTATTTTTTTTTGCCTTCTCCTCAGACACAGCTATTGACACAGGAAGAAATAGGATATGCAATAATTTAGTCAATAAATCAATCAATCAATTAATCTAAACTAATCAATCGAGTTCATAAATTAAGCCTGCAGTGAAGGTAGATCACTGTTCTTCAACCATTTGCATAGCATGCTGGTGCCCTGCCTGGCTGGTTTTTAGTTTAGGAAGCATATTCCCAAGCAGTCACCCAGTGTGCATATGCTGATTTTAACACAGTGAAATATATCTTCAGAGGAGATGCTGGCACTTATGTATCTTTTATATATATTCCAGGGTATAATTTATTAGTTTCAAAACATTTTCTTTTTTCCTTCCCAGACAGAAATAATCAAGACACACCATAGTGAATCTCAAGTTTTGTGGATACAAAAAATAAACTTACAGCTCTCATTTGGCAGATAAAGCCAGCAATGACATCCTCCCATTCATATAACAAGTGCTGTTTCATTGAGAAAAGCCTAACAAGACTTTTACAGTGTACTCACTACCTTTTTTCCAGAGCACCTCACCTCTCGTTGCCCATGAAATAGCCACGCAGATCTTACTGAACAATAGCCCAACCCACAGTGGGTTTTGCCCACCCTTCTATCTATTGAAGCAAGTATGGAGCCAGTAGTGCCTCTTCAACTCCAAAAATCAGGCAGGCATGGAGTGTCAATGAATATTTAATTAATAAGTGATTATATAACTAGTCTGCTAAACTGAGCATCCTTTGAGGAAATAACAAGTAGGGAGTAAAAGCATGAATGAGACTATATCAGCTTTATGGATGTCTGCTGTATGGGGGCATGGCTCCTTCAGCTGTGATGGAGGTAGTTTACACTTAGGGAAAGAAATATAGGAGCTGATGCACATGCTTTTTGTATGCACATTTTCCACCTGGAAAATGTCTGTGAAGATACGGTCTGCTACACTGTGTCTCTGGCACAGGAGGGAGAAACAGATGGAGAGATTGTCTGAAACCTTTTGTTCTCCATAGTTAATAACCTGGAGCTCTTCTAATATCTAACTTGTGTAGGTTGGCCTCATCTCCATGTGCATGCTCTTCAGAGGAAAACCAACTACATTCACTGGTTAGCCAATATGAAAATGTGTGGCTGTTTTACAAAAAGGATAAGCTCTTAAAACCATTGTGTCCTTTATGAAATGCTGTTTACAGCAGATCTGTCATGAGCATCAGTAACTCACCAAGCCGCCTTAGCGCAATGTGACATTTTAGTGCCAGCAAAATTGGGAATGAAACCAGCCACATCCTGACACAAGTTTAGAGATTGGGAAAACCTTTCTTTTTCTAAAACTCAAACACGTTGATCTGTTCTAGTCAATGATTGCCGTGCTTCTGAACAAAGACTTTTCCAACACATCATCACAGCGGCAAAATATAGCACAGGCCTTATTTGGAATTAAACAAAATCTTTAAATTGTCATTTTTCTGATGAAAGAAACATCCATTTCAGTCTAGCCAAGCAACAATACAACACTGCTGATGGAAGAAATTTCCTTCCTAGCCCCTGCAGAGTTTGTCTTGCACTTTGAAATGCATGATTTTGTTATCCTTAATTTACCATGCAAAGCTATAAATAGCAGTGGCCATAAAATTATCCATTCCTTGTTAAAATGCAGCTGGAGTACACACCCTCCTTTGATAGTGGGTTCGAGAGGAAGACTCCACACTGTGTGAAGAATCGCACTCTTACTCCTGTCCACGAAGAGCGGATAACACCAACTGATGGGAGGCGACTAGAGCATCTTCCAAGCTCTTGCCAAAATGAACCTTTCAGCAACTGAAACAAGTCTCTTTAGCTCCTACAAAGTCCTTATCTGACCTTGGAGCCTATGGCTGATGGCAATGAGACATAAACTCCCAAATGAAATTAAAATATTTTACCCTTCACCATTAGAAGCTGCCATGGAAAGCCCGTCTTGCTCATTCAGTCTGCAGCTCGCAATTTCCTGTTCATAAGTCATCTTATGACTTAGAGGGAATACAGATTTTTCTTGGGACACTAGGACTCAAGGGAATTACCTGTAGTTAAACATCTGATTAATGGCTCATTAAGAATCAGCAACAGTGTTTATTCAGTCCCTGCCTGAGTGTGGTTTTGCAATTATGTGCTTTTGAGACTGCAGGTGTGTGAAATATAACCCAAATGGAAATATGATGGAAATGCAGTTTACATTTACTCAAGGGCTAGCTGTTTTAGATTATAAATATAAAACAGAAAAGTGCAATTATTACTCTGCCCAGGGACTACACAGACGCTCGCTAGATCTTTACAAACACATTAAACACTAAATTTCTGTCCTAAATAATTTACTTTAAGTGGCAGAGTCTTCTATCCCCCCTCATGCTATCTCTGATGCACCTCTTGCTACAACTAGACACAAGACTTACTTGTAAAAGCCAGATTCATCATTGGATTACACAAGTAGTAACCACTGCACCACAAATGGTCTGTGCTTCTCTGGGGGAACATCAGGGAAAGAGAGAGACTGACAGTGCTTGGCTGTATCTGTTTGCTACGTTTCTGGCTATATATTAAAATCATAATATTGGAGCTTTAATTCTGTTTAATGATGAATCATTTATTACCCTCATCCCATCCCCAGAGGACACAGAGTTTGGCCACTCTCTCCTGCGTGTGGTGTGTTTCTGCTGTTTGCTCCATCAGCTCCAAAGCAGCTGTGAACATTGGGTAAATGCACTTTTGACCATGCATCCAGCCAGCTAGCAACAGGTTACCAGTAAGCATAAAATACGCAACCATAATGCTTTAGTTTTGAAGATGAAACAAGGACTGGAGATCTGGAGGAGGGACAGGAGGCTGGTACCTGCTCAAATATTGTGACTCAAGAAGAGCTTCCTCACTGACTTCAGGTGGGACAAAACTCCTTCTGAAACAGCTCGCTTTTTCTCACTGTGGCTGCTGCTCTAAGCATCACGCCATTCCCAAAGCTGCTTCCTTTGTCCAATTTGTTTTACGCTGTTGTTTTATAAGAAGGTCATTTCAGAATTCCTCTGGGTCCCACATATGCCATGCTACCACCTTGCAGAGGCTCTCAGTGGTACCATGCAACTAAATATTAGTCACAGGAGAATGGGAATGGATAGTCAAGCAGAAAGGCAACGAACCATCAAATGTGAAGAACGCATGATGATGCTGACAGACAAAGGACTGTGCAGAGTCCCTAAATCCAAAGTGCATTTCTGAAACGGCAGTTTCCTTCAAGGGGAGTATTTCTAATAATCTCTCTCCATTGGAAAAGGAAGGACCTATCTGTTTGCCATTGCTGACTGCCTAAAGTGCTTTATATTAGCCTAAAAGAATGCAGTCAAGTGCTCCAGGTAGGATGGACACAGCCAGGTAATGCCTGGTGTCAGCTCCTGACTTGCTGCAGGTACAGTGCAGAGCTGGTGGGTACAGCCTGTCCCTGGATGCTCCCCCACCTGAAGGCAGCAGTTGGATCTCCCCTGGCTTTGCCTTCTCTTCCCCAGGCTGTACAAACCCACAAATGTGCTTCCTTCTCCTGCCTCATGGATAGGAGTAGCCTAGGAGAGACACTATGGATTGGTATCACAGCATGAGCTAAGAGCTCCAGATGTTTAGAGACGGACAGAGTCGCTCCCAGGCACTGACTATACCAAAGACCCCACAACTTTGGGCTTAATGCTGCCCAAACCCTTTTAAAAAATATAATGTTGGGAAATCCACACATTGGATCAATCAATAAATGTTGGTCTGTGGTCAGTGTTGATTACTAAAACCATTTGCATTTTTTTCTATCCTGAGTGCTTCTCACTCCAGTAGCCAGCTTCAGATCATGCTGTGACATCCTCCATGACATCCGCTGGTCCGCTGATGCCAGAAGCCTTCCTCAGTGTTAGTACTTGTAGGATCCCTCCTAACTAATGAGAAGGGAGAAGCTAAGGAGATGGAACCACTTTTAGCCCATAGGCCAGAACTTCTAAAACCTAAATCATTTCTGTAGTTCATTTAGGGTTTTTTTTCAGAAGCATCTCTGAATTTGTCACATAGCACAGCAAAAATGCTTTGTCTTTATTTCTTTATGTAATGGTAAAACTGCATGAACTTCTTCCCCAGTTCACAAACTCAAGGTTCCTATTTAGTTTCTCAGCCACTGCAGTCAGCTCACATTGAGGTGTTTATTATTTCAAAGACACAGTCACCTCAGCCAGTAAGCATGACCTATTTTGTTTGTTCCTGGACCTCACATTTTCTGGGTTGTTCAAATGATTCTGATTGCTCACTGGACCCAGATCACTCTGAAGAAGTGATTTATTATTTACTGATCTGCTCAGTTTTCTGTCATCTCTGTCATTAGTATTTTGATATTTTCTTCTAGATCATCAATAATGATGCTCTACAACACCAAGGGAAAACCAGATTGCTGGGCAACTGAAGAGAAGCAGCCACACTGAATGTTGGTTCCCTGCTCCCAATTACTGTAATGCAGAAAAAATATCTGTAAAAGTAAAGTCCATTTTGAAGGCCTATTTTAAAAAGCTTTTGGAAAGCTTCCAAAATAGAAAAAGGGAGACTTCTACAATGTTGTCAAAAAACCAAAGCCTGAATCTGTTTTTTTGTTTGGCTGGTTTGTTTGGGGTTTTTCAACAGCCTGTTTTTAATGAGAAAATACTTTTTAACTATGTCAGGGTTTTTAAGTCATGAAGGACAAAGACATAACAGAGGACTCATCCCATTATTATTCTGTTAACTCTTTCCTATTGCTGGCATACATGCAAAAATCTGGGAGAAAATTCGCTTCATTAAACTGTCTCTCATCCTTTCAGATTTGAGGAGAGCCACTGTTCATTCTTAGCTGTGATTTCTAGCAAAATAAAAGAGAAAGTTGGGAAAAAATATCTCTTCCACCCTTCCATTTTATTCTCTTTTTGAAGCTGTATGTTTAATAAGTTCTAGTAATATGAAGTTTCAAAAAAGCCAACTGTTTCCTTTAAGTTTGAACTACAATAGTTTCCTATTATAATTTGAATACTGGTCAGGCTTTTCAATCTGCTGCAGAAAGGCATTTAAGGATGTGCCAGATGTTAAACATCAGTGCTATCATCCTTTTTCCTTTAGTAAAATAAATTACTACACAATGGTAGTCCCCAGCCCATAGAGTTTTCACCAAGAAGCAGCCCAAAGAGTGGGTTTAGGGCACAAGAGTTAATGACAAAAATAGGAAGCAACATGTAATTCTTAACCAGTCTTGCACTGTGACTGTCTTCTGCTGCCTTGCCAAGACATTTGTGATACACTTCTATGAAAGACAAGCTTTGAAACAGCTTCAGAAGAAGACAAGGCTGAGAGAAGGACATGTTCATGCATTCGCTTGCAAGTGTTTTATCTTTGTGGGGTCCAAAAGCAAGCGCAGAGAATCAAGCTGTGAGCAGTATCACAGAAACAACATATTTAATTTAGGTGTCTACTTGTACCCAGCTAAATCAGGGCTCCTGTTGGCTTGTTTCTCTAACTCTCACTTTTATCACGGGGACATGTTGAGTTGCTCAGCCATTTGCAGTTCTCTTTTGGCAGACAGCTTCTTAATACACGAGATCTTTCTAAGATTGATACAGAGAAGGTCAAATGCTTTTCCTCAGCTGTGTGATTAATGCTATTCAAGGCTTTAAAAAATATATAACAAAAGGCAGTAATTGTCAAGGTTTAAGTGTATGTCTAGTGAATTCATTGCTACCTTTAGGAGACAATTTGCCATACTTCTGATGGAGTAAGACAGTCTTGTAAACAAAAGAAACAGTATTGAATATAACCAGAAAAGAATGAGGCTTTTGTTCCCAGTGTGCTGTAAAATATCTCTCTCTCCTTCCTGGGTATAGGAATACTTATCAATACTATATTTGAATTCTACCCATTAAATACTGGAAAATAGAATAACTTCACAAAACTAAAACCTGTTTTTAAAGAAGAGAGAGGTTCAATTCCAGAATTCACTAATAGCATCATTAAAATTAGAGTCCATTTCCCAGGCTCTAGCCTGCAGTCTCACAGGGCAAGGACAATGCTGCACTCAGCCCTAGTTGGTGAAGGCTCATCGTCCCATGGCCAGGGGAGTCTGTCCCTGGGCAGCCCTTCTCCATTTCTTTCACCTAAAAGCCTTAGCCAGGAATCTGAGGTCTCTTCATTGTCACAATGTACAACACAGACCTGCCCTTCATTTCAGGGTTTCAAACCAAAAAAGAAACTGCAATCAGTGCTCTAATTAGCAGCTCTGCTGACTTCTTCTGGACTGTGAAGGATTGAGGAGTCACAGGCAACCTTTGATTTAATATCAAGAGGGTTACAGCCTGGCCTTCCTTTGAGAAACAGTGATTTCTGCACTCTGGTACTCATTTGGAAGGAAGCTCTTGCTGCCATGCATACACTTTATTAAAAGCCTGAACATTTTAATAGATGAGAAATTACACCCAGATGTTCAGTTTCAGCCATTCTTTCTCTACGCCCACCAGAGATCTGTGGGGAAGGGGCAGCAATGTATCTGCCATGCTATTCCCCCAGTTCACTGTGAGGAAGTTTCATGCAAAGCAAAGCCGATGCTGAGGTGAAGGTTACTTTGCTGGTTATATAAAGGCTTGGGTGGTTTGGGTTTGAGGTTGGGGTTTTTTTGACTCCTCTGTTACCAAGGTTTTTATGAATTCCACAATAGGCCCAAATTAGCCCGACCCTCCACCGAGTGCCTTGCAGCGTTTTGAGAGCAATTAAGAAGCACTATTCCCAAAGCTGTCTTCTCCTCAATTATGTCGGCAAACAACGAGGCGTGCCTGTGTAAGACCCTCTCTATTAAACAAACCAGGCCTACTTATTTTCCCTTTGATCAGGGGAATGAAGTCAGCAGGGAACATGGAATGCAAAGCAGCATGTTCTCTCTTGGACTTGTGAAGTTCACAAACAAATAAGAGAGAAAGAAGAAAATCACATTGTGCAAATAGAAATTTAACTCATCCTTTTTGCAGAGCACCAGGTACACCAAGTACCACACAGGACAGTGGGGCCTCAGGTTCCTGGAACTAGAAACTGAGCGGCTGTTACAGTTGGCATAACAAAAATCAAAGAGACATTTCCACTGGGCATTTACCTTTTGAAATGCCTCCTTTTTTTCAAAGGAGCTCATAACAGGATGGTCTGTTTTACATATCCCTTTCTGTTTCAGATGTGGCAAGAGATAATCATTAATTGCTGTGCCTCTGCCTCATCACTGAAGAAAGAAAGCACATGAAAGCCAAGGAATTACGATAACTTGAATTGTGCTATTCTTTTATTGGTGTATTTATATAGTTTACATATAAATACAAAAATATGTTGTTCAATAAACAGTATATTATTTTCTTTCTTTCAGAATTCAGTAATTTCAGTAATTAGCACTTTATTTGGGTTAGGGTTTTTTTGGTTGAGCTTTCTTTGGGCAAAGGCTTTTGGCTGATCTTTTGTGCTGAGGCAGAATAAATGTTGTCTCACATCACAGACCCCCCATCACCTCTGCAGTCTCTGCACTGCTCAGCTAATGAAACATTCTGCAGTGTCTGGGCAGGGAGGGTTACTATCAAACTCTCCCTACTGGGAGGTAAAGTATATCACAGGGTTTTTTAAATCAGAAACACAGCATCTGTATTAGCTATTTTGACATCACTCTTAAAACATACTCAGTGTTGCATGTAACAACCTAGAAGACAAGAGCTATGCTAGCTCCTCAGGGTCCCTAGGAAGCAATCTCAGGAGTTGCAGTAGCTCCAGCAAAGCTGCACCACATGGAAAAGCTGCACATAATCAGCTGGGAAACTTCTCATGAGGATGAATGAACAGAGGACTTGTTCAGGGGATTATTGTTTTTAACACAGACAGAATGTTTGCAAAAGCAGTGGATGCACAACAATGAAAACAGAATCCACTTTCTCATCCGCAGATGTATGTCTCGGTGCATGCAGAGGTACCAACGATTAGCAAGGCAGCAAGCTGAGATTACAGCTCTTTACGTAAAAACTTGGTCGACCATTTCTTCATTTTATTCTCCTATTTATTACTGGTTTCATCTGCTTATAAATTAGGACAGTAAGTTGTCTGGGGCTCTTAATGGCACATTTGACTGCTGCTCTGAAAGATCATCTGTACAGTCAACAAAGTAATATTAATGGGTCATTACTCCAGTAAAGCAAATCACAGAATGGTAACAGCGGTAGCATTAATAGGATGGTGATAATGAACTCTTAGAATTTTCCTAGCGCCTGGTATCAAAACACTTTCCAAAAGAGACCGGTATCTTTTACCCCATTTTACACCTGAGAAAACTGAGAAGAGGATCAATACCTGGATTATCAAACAGCAACACAAGCGGATGTTTGAGGCTCAGAAAATGAAGTTGGTATCTTTTGTCACAGGTCACATTCTAGAGTTTTTCATTTACCATCACCTTCTTTTTTTCAGTCTGAGTCTCTGCCAGCTCAGAAGGAGACTTCTCTGAAGGAGGGGGAAAGTCTGTGGCTCCCCATTGCCACCCTCATGTCACCCCCATTTGCTAGCTCATGCACATAGTCTTTCTGCTGTCTAGAAGCATCCTTCATCCCTAGAAGAATGCATTTCCTAAAGGCACGCTGTGTATGCTGATGATTTTCTAGGGCTTGCCTGGATGGAGATATGTGGGAAAACCAATCCAAAAATCCTCTGTGAACTTGCTCAGAATCAAAGTAGCCTCAAGTGATTTAAGCTAAGCTAATGAAGGTCTGACTGCACCTATCTGCACAAACCTTTTGGTGCCATTTGAATCATCCACTTTATCATATCCTTAATTATGGATCAACAGCATTATACACAAACTCTCTCTAAATAAAGGAGAAACACCAGGACAACAGGATGTGGGTAACTATCAAGAAGCATTTTCCTAGCAACTACTCTACCAAAAGCCAAATCTTACAGTCCTGACCAGGGAAGACAAGCGGAGCCTGCGTTGATGTCCTAAAACTCCATCACCACCATGCTGAGCATGAAAATGTGTTATGTGTACTTTTGACCATCAGCTTTGTGACCACTTTTCACTTGAGGAGACTTGCAAACATCTGTTTGAGAAATGCTTTTTGAGGAATTATTCAGGACCCTCAGCTTTCACTGAAAGACATCTCTGACCCTTGAGGCTACAGAGAAGCACCTGAAAACGTAACTCCCCAGGGACTCAAATTAAAAGACAAATGAACTCAGATTCCACACTACTCTTGTGACCTTTTCTTAATGTCTCATGAATTTTATATCAGTCTCAGCACGGTTATTCAGGACCCAGCTCCCCCTTTCCAGTGGTGAAAGACAGGGTCCAGTAGCACATTCCCAGGAAGAAGCCCACCTTCCTGGATACCTTCTTCTTTGTCCCAGAGGGATGGAACTGAGCCTGCACCAGCCATACTTCAAATAATTTAAAAGCTCGGGTTTTCTGCTAATCTGCTCCATTTGAACAGAAGCAGCACAGTCAGTGCTGGAAGCAGACCAATGCCTTGGAGAAATACTTCAGTTGCTCCCAGCTTTGGAACTTAGGCATCATTTTTGATCTGCCCTGCATGCTTTCACTAGATCAATGTATCATCACACCAGTTCCCTCCGCTGAAACAGGGCCATCATTCTCCCTGCACAGCTAAATGCCTCACCTAGGCTCTCATCATCTTATAGCACAGATCAACTCTAATTTTCTCTTCTCAAATATAGAAAATTGCCATTTTGCCCTCCTTGTATCATTTGAGAACACCACTGTAAAGACAATTTTTTTAGCTTCACTTCAGACTATGCCCTTCCCTTCTACATAGCCCTCCTCTCACCTCCCTTCAGTGGCCACATCAAACCTAAGCTGCTTGGTCTGTATTTTCAAGGCACTTCACAACTTATATCCGCCTTACCCACCATTTCTCACAGAATTTCAAGAGATCAGCTCTCACCTTCAATCAGCCCCAGTCCCAGATGGAAACAGACCCAAATCCTTCCCTCCCCCAACAAATCCTTTCTCCCTGCCTCAAATCCCCCCTCTCCCACTCCTCAATACAGCTAAATAACAAGAAACAGCAATTCCTTCCTCCCTTCTGTGCCAGAGACTCTGGCAGATGGCACCGCCCTGTTTATTACAGGATAATCCTTTTTTGAAGGAAGATAAAGGAAAAGAGATACACAGGAAGTTTAATGAGGACTTTGAAATGGAGTTCCTGCATCTTTGCACAGACTGGAAGTCATCCCTGGGGTCACCAAGTGCAGTCCCTGCCATCATATGCACTGCATTGTATTATCTCTCTGTAAGTTTACTGTGGCTTAAAAGTAGTTGGGGTTTTGTTTGTTGACATTCCTACCAAGAAGCTGTTCCAGCCTACCTGTCCTAATGGCTAGAAAACTCCTTGTGATTTCTAGCATGAGCTTATTCATGTCTCTTTGTTCTTGTGATAACATTGTTCTCCAGTGCAAATAGTCTTCTTCTTCCCTAATGTTTTTACAGGCAGTAATCATAACCCTGCTAAGCCTTCATTTTGCTGTCAACAAGCCATGCTCCTTTAGCTTTCTTTTGTAAATAGGGTTCTTCATTCTACTGATCTCTGTAACACCCTCCATCTGCATCTGTCCTTGTTTTAACTCCCAGGTTTTGAGCATAGATATTCCACAAAAGGCTGTATCAAGCAAGGATGTTAACAGCCCTTATCTATACAGCCCATACTTTTCCTAATGTAGACTTTGTCCTTTTCACAAATCATCACAACACTGGCCACAAAAAATTTGCCCAAAAATGTTGATTCTGTAGAGCTGATGTCAGACTAAAAGGCCTGTTCACACGGCTCTCCCTATTTCTCTTCCTTTCTTAAATACAGACACTGTGTTTGCTATTCTTCAGTCACACAGTGCCACCCTTGAGTTGATAAGATTTATTAAAAACTCTTAGTACCAGATTTGCAATTTCACACATCAATTCTTCCAGAACTCTAGGACCAAAAGTTTACACTCCACACACACACTCTCCCCACTGCTTGTGGTATGGAAAACTTTAAGCTTTTATTCCACTTATGGTAAGGCAAACTCTGTTCCCGCATGCTTCTTCCCATTAGCCACTGCAATTCTACCCCTCTGCAAACTGTTTACCTTGAATTTCTGTGTACACATATTGAGATACAGTCCCCAACACAGTGAGTGATGATTCTATGCCTACAGTGAAAGTGTGATATTGGATTTGTGCCGAAATGGTAAGAAATACATAGGATATATTGATCATTTCAGAAACTTAGCAGGAGTATTAAGATGAGCAAGTATGTTTCAAAACCATCTTTGTAATGCTTGAGGTAGAATAAGCATCATATATTGACTGGCCGTTAAAACAAAATCTCTCCCAGGATTTGAGTGCATTTCTGCAATAAAAAGAAGCGAATAGTGCTTGTGGCAACCACAGCCTCAGTAATTGCCTGGGGACCTCATGAGAAACTGAAGCCCAAAAGATGAAGGGAACAGGGAATACCACTGGAAAAAAAAAAAAAAAAAAAAGGCAAAAACAAATATTGCAAGACAGCTGAGGAGCTATTTCACAGCTACAGAAAAAAAATGCTGTGTGCTTTCTTTAACAACAGCATCCTAACACTCTTGCTTTCAGTGAAATCAATGGAGAGCACCAGAAGAGTCCATTAGCATCACGCTCAGCTGCTGTGCTATGGATCTGCTCTCTGATACCCACCGGAGCCCTCAAATTCTCCTAGTGCAGCCCTCTTTAAGTCTGTCTGACATGGAAATGGGGCCCACAGCTAAACACTTCAGGCTCCCTCCAGATAAGGCTTAACTCAAAGCTCTGTAGCTGGTGAAATTACTCAGCTGTGAGGCCTAAGAGGAGCAGGACATCCAATGTGTGCCTTGGCAAAAGTCCTGAGAGGCTTTCAGGAGAGCACAGGCAGACACAAGGAAGGGGCGTGGAGGAGGAAGCATTTAAAATGCAAGTGATGCAAGCATGTGGGGTACCAAGATTCAGCTGCTGCTTCTTATTTCACCCTGGGCAAATCACTCCACAAGCTAACACCCTGCCAGTCTAGGTGCAAAACACAGATTACATCTTTTCCCTGCTTCTCCCTCGAAGCATAAATACGTGAGGCTGGAGTTACAGCAACCAAACAAGTCCAAGCACCAGGCAGAAGGAGCAAGCTGGCCAGCCCTGGACCAGGGATGGCATGCTGCTGCTAAGCAACGCACAGGCACAACCCACAGCCCTGCGTCGGAAAACCAATCAAGGCAGCATCTTGGTCTCCTCACATTAAATGTCAGTTTACAAATAGAAGCGACAGATCACAAACCATTCCCTTCTGTACCCATGTGGTCTCATCCTGAACTCACCTCCCTGCACCTTGCTTGTGCAAGCTGATTCTGCATGCCCTGGAAGCGCACCTCTGCTAAATCACTCCCCAGGTCTCCAAAGTACAATTCTGGTTTACAGCTGCTGTCAAACTAAAACGCTTCCTGTTAATTTCTTACAAGCTATTCCACTGTCTGCTTCGCTCCTATTTGATATTTATTCCCCTATCAAACGCGCATTTATTTGCTAACATTTTTATTAAATTAGACTGCAATAAATCTGTCAGCATTTATGTTTATATCCTTTCATGCTCAAGTATGCAAAGGACCCCAAAGCAAGTTGCATACATTAAATGCATGGCCAAGTGCTCATAAACATTTCACACAGGGTAAATAAAGTTAAAGTACTGGTAATCAAAAATGATAATGACCCAACCTGGCCTGGCTGGAAGGAGACCACTGGAAGCGATGTTTTTGTTGGAATGGGCATCTTTTCTCTCCTGAGAAGAAAGGGAAAACTTTGGCAACAGCCCCACTTCCAAATTGTGAAAATTCACGTTTGTTACTTTCTTTTAGACAGGACGGAGAATTTCCTGAGCCCCAGGCTCAGCAGATTTTCTTTTCAGAGCAAAGAAAAGCTTTTAAATGGTTGCATGTTATAAAATGCTGCTGTAAGATACAATATAAATGAAATTCCAGTATGCTGTTAGTGGTCAAATGCCACCCAGCTCTTAATGGAGAATTTAAACCCAACTTTAGCATACAAAGAACTGGGTAAATACAATGTGCATGGGAAAAATGAGGCATAAAGGGGTGTGATTTGCCTTATGTCACCCATCAAGCTGTCACCAGACAGGGATAAGGATCAGACCAGATAAATGCCATCTGGAAAAACCTGAGGGACCAGATCGGCTGTCTCACATCTGTGTCGTTGGAAGCTTTTCCCTGAATCTTCTACGCAAAAAGAGCATTTTTGTGCAGCATCTTTTTATCATGGTTGCTGTAAGGAGAAGAGTAAGTTAAAAATTCCCAACAGCAAGGTCACTCAAGGTTGAGGCTTTTCCCCAGCTCTCTCCTGCTGTCCCTTGTTGTGTTGGTCGCAACTGATATTATGCAGCACACGTGCCCTGCAATTCATAGGCGTAGCGGTGGCATGCTAAAGAGGGTCCTCACGCCTTATTTCTCCCTCCATGCCATTCACACTGATCTTGATAAAAGGACCGCAGAGAAATTCAGAGCAGCTCCTCCAACTTCAGAGGACTCTGAACACAGGAAATTTTTGTTAAATTACAATGTCTTGAAATTGGCAAAAGCGCACTGATTATGTCTCATTGTGACTGTGATGTCCTTGGCGATGGAGCTGCGAGACCGCAAAGTGAATATAATGCTCCTATATGTGACTCTAATGACTGATGATGCTCTGCTGTGGGTAGCAATTTTGAAATAACCGAGAATGACAACAAAGAATATTGCCTTTGTCTTTTTTTGCTTCAGAAGAACTTTATGTGTAACTAAGGAGTACAACACAGTAGTGCCAGCTACACATGCTGCTAATAGGGAAATCTGCAGCCCCATCAAGTCTGTTGTGTCAACCTGCCCTATATATAGTCCTGCAGGGTAGGCTGGGCTCATGGAGTGGTGAAAGGTGGGCGCTCACTTGTGAGCAGGATGCTCTCATGTGCAGGACACAGGGACAGCCAGCAAGTGCTGCAGAACACAGGACCAAATTAATAAACTAAATGGTGCAGCATTTTTAAATGGGCCATCAGGTGCTTTCCTCACTCTGGTTGCTTCCTGTCATTTTTGGTAGCCTAAAGGAGCAGTCTCACTGAATAAAACAAGTGCTGATCCTGCAGAGGGATGAACTGAATGCTTTGGTGACATGCAGTGAATGCAGTTACGCTGTCTTCAAGACCTGATCTAGTATTGTAGTTTGCCAACCCCTTGCACCACAGAGAATTGCTCGGAAGCATATCTTGTGTTTTGTGACCCTACTCAGAGTCAGCATATGCACAGGGGACAGAACGCAGAGTGTCCCACACTAGACAGGGATGATGGAGTCCCACTCCTTCCTTAACAACCATCTGACAGAGCATGAACAACTTTGGTACAGAGAAATGCATCTGTCAGTCAAATGGAAAACACTGCATCAGCAATCATCATGTGGATGGGAAAGGCGAAGAATAAATCACAGAGGGAGGCTGAATGCAGATCCCCCTGCCAATGTCTTTCTTGGGAATATCCAGGTCTCCTCTGAGCCTGACCCTCCTACACCTATCCCACAAGGAGACCTGCAGACATGAGCC
>JBCJKH010052796.1:14348-24830 GCA_039877255.1 Loriculus beryllinus | reverse complement strand
GGTGGTGAGGCACTGGAATGGGTTGCCCAAGGAAGTTGTGAGTGCTCCATCCCTGGCGGTGTTCAAGGCCAGGTTGGTTTAGTGTGAGGTGTCCCTGCTCATGGCAGGGGGGGTGGAACTTGATGATCTTAAGGTCCTTTCCAACCCTAACTATTCTATGGTTCTATGATTCATATCTCTTTAAGTGCTGACATCCTATAACACATTCTGCCCACCTCTGATGCATTCGTGTTTTTCACTGCATTGTTTTAATGCCTGAAAACTCTTAACTGAGATGAAGGGTCCAGTGTGCTTAGCACTGTAGTGATGCCTAAGCATAAAATCCCTGTTTCTTAGCTTGCAATTTAAATAGACAAGCTGGCAGAGGGCAAGAGGGAAGATGGACTGATAAAAATGAAATGATTTGCTCAGCATCATACAAAAGGGCAAAAACAGAAGCAGAAATAGGACCTCAAATCTGCTAGTTCAGGCTGTCTCTCCCTGATCTGTTCTGAGTTCAACGTTTTTGGGTTGATTTTTTTTTTCCTTAAGTACTGCAATGACTATACTCTCTATAGGAATATGAGCTGCAGCAAGCTTAATATTTTAGCATAACTATACTGTCAATGTCAAACTGGGGAAGATAGATACACCAAAAGCTGTCGTAAAAAGATAGCCATGTTACGTGCCCAGAACCATGAATGGGACCTTGTCTGGAATCACTCTACTTGCAGCATCTTCTAGTGTATATTGTATTTTCTATAGGTGCTCAGAATGATTTACAGTGGCCATTTCTAGTATTGCTGCTGTGCTGGAGGGACAGAGATTCTTCTGGTTGTCTTCTGTCACCTGCCAACTTCTGTTTATTGTTACATAAAGCAAGAGACTTCCTTAAGTTTCATTGTAGAGTCTGCTCCTCTTTTGAGATGAACACCTGAATTTCACACAAGTACAGAAACAGAACTTAAACCTAGGGATGAATGTTTGTTAGAGAGCAAAATGTTGTCCAAACTGCTTTAGGAGAATGTTCTGTCACTCATATGTAAGTAAATCCTTGAAGTGATCAGCTGAGTTACTTTACCATAGACTGTCTGTCTGCCCTAAACATTTTTTTTTTGCATTTCCTGGAATGTTTCTGCGTTGCCTAGAAAATGTAGCTTTGTTATGGAAGGGAAAGAGAGCTTCTGTTTATCTTACTTTGTGAAGTTTCAGTTGCAAGAACAAACAAGACTTTTGCTCACTCAGCTAGATAATCCCTTTGAGAAGGTGACATAGATGGCTTTGATGCAGATGTCACAGAGGGGATTGGGAGACTGATCTGATTTTAGTAATTTACTGATGTATGTTTTGACTTTAGTCGAAAGTTCTGGTGCTTTAGCACTTACTGCCCATGCCTCATGTTTGCATTATCCAACCTGTCTCAAGCTGTAATATGTTTTTAATGCTCTGGTCTTAATACAGACCTTGCTCCTCACCTTTTTCACATACTGCCTAGCTAGCTTTTCTTCCCCCTGTTGTTATAGTAGGTAGTAGTAATCTGCTTTCTGGGATTTCTGCAATATATCATGCTATGTTAATAGACCAGTGCTGTTTTAAATGTAGATTATACTCTGATTAAATTCTGATCGGCAGAGGGTACCATATCCTCCTTTGTCAGTGTTACTTGTGACTAATATAGGAGGGTGATTGCTCTCTGTATGGCTTGGTTGACTCTCCTTTCATATTGAACCTTTTGCTTGTCTCAATGTTTTCTGCCCTTTTTCTTGTTTCTGTAACTCATTGGAAATCTGTATGAACTTCAAATGAAACTGTCCTTAGTGATAAGTTTCCCTGCAATGTCTGTATAGCCTCTGTTTGTCTGCTGCAACTTACAGAATACATTAAAAATTGTATTCATGCAGTCATAGCACATCCTGTTTTAGCTGTAGCTTGAGGAAGAGCCTGTGGAAAAGCTAAATTGTCCTAAAAGAAGATGAGAGGAATCACAAGTTTGTAAACCAGATAATGGCAATACCT
Organism: Loriculus beryllinus; assembly: GCA_039877255.1. Taxonomy (NCBI): domain Eukaryota; kingdom Metazoa; phylum Chordata; class Aves; order Psittaciformes; family Psittacidae; genus Loriculus; species Loriculus beryllinus. The sequence continues at coordinate 22,835 of JBCJKH010052796.1, read as the reverse complement.
GTGTTGTGCCTCCATGAAGTAGAAGATTTGTCAGCCAGATGCTGAGCAGATCAGTGTTTGGAGCGTGTCCATACTGGAATTAACAATAAGCTGAGGCAGAAACTTTGCTTGTGTCTTTTCATGCAGTGGCTGCATGATTTTGGACTGTATGATGTGATTAGGTATGTGGTTCTGGGTATCAGGTGAACATGGATGTTTCTGCTTTCAAAGACATGCCAGTCTGTATGTGTGCTTGAGCTCTGATGTGAGATTAGTACAGATGAAGGCAATATTCAAGATGAAAGCTGCAAAGGCTTACTAAGTGTATGAAACAGGGAGGTACAACTCCATGGCCTGTACTGAGTTCAAGGGCTGCTCTAGAGGTGGGCCGTGGTAGTGTGCAGGAGTTCAGAGCTACCTAACTGAGCCTGTGCCGTCGTGGTTTTTGGCTGGGATGTGCTGTTCTACACTGCTCTCTGAACTAGACTCTGTAGTAAGCAGCAGAGAAATAGCCTAGATGGTACCAAAGGGAGAGGGTAGTAGGAAAAGATATGCCGAGACAGCAGAGGCAGGGGTTGGTATTGTAATGCTGAAAGATCTGCCAGGCTCGGCTTGGGCAGGATGACACTGAGTGTAGTGAAAAAGCATAGAAATGCATGCTGAGCCTTGTTTACTGGAGAGTGCAGTTTGGTGTGAAGGTGTCTTTGAGGATGACTGAAGATACTTTTGCACAAGGGTAGAGTCCAGTAAGGTAGTGTTTGAGCATTGTTTTCTGTTTATTCTCCCAGTATCTGTAAGAAAAAGGTGTTTGAGCTGTCAAGTGCCTCTTTGTCTTTCTTACCTTTCCTCTATGTCTGAGCATGGGTGCACCTTCCCTCTGATCAGCCCCAATTTCTGCGTGAGGGAGCCTTTCTCCTCTCTGTACTATGTTCAGAAGCTCCCTCATCTTTCTTTAGCCCCTGGGGATGCCCTTCCCATTGTGCCCTCCTCGCTACCCTCTGGCTGTATTTGCAAACACACCTGTGCTTCTTTCAGATGTGAAAAAATGGTGTTTTCTGCCTACCTCTTCAGTGTGCCTGGGGAAGCTGTACTGTTTTCTGAGTTGGGAGGGCACATAAAGGCACCCCCTTGCATCCCACAAGGATGCATATGTATTCCTCTCTCTCCTTATAACAGTGTGTGGGGCACCTGTGTTCTGACCTCGATGTTTGAGTGGATGGGGGCTTCAACCCTGCCCTCCCCTCGGTGTGTAGTCATGTGCTTTAATGGTGACTCTCTCTGCACCTTCTCGCGTGTCTCTGCATTTCTGCTGCTGCTTATACCTGCCCCAAGGGGAACAATATTGGCAGGGGGGCCTTGCTGGCGCACTAATATGTGAATAGTTTCTGTGCTTTTCTTCTCATCTCCTCTCTTCCCTTCTCTTTCCCTCTCTCAATGGTGTGTCCAGAAAAGGAAGTCGAGCTCCAGTGTGCATTTGATGGTGAGCACCTCCCGTAAGCTGCCTGCGATTCGTGCGTCCGCCATTCTCATGCCATGCACGCTCGGCTTGTGCTCATCACCCTACATAGCATGTCTGTGCAGGGGGGTGGTGGCAGGGGGGGATCATTGTGCACTGAAAGGTTCATGTCCTCACTTAAAGGGCCCTGTGATTGTCTGGCCCCTGGCCAGTCAGACAGTTCCCATTTTGTGCAGAAAATCAACTGCTGGCAATGCAATCTGACCTTGCCTGCTCCAAGTGCGAAGGAAAAAGGAGCAGTGGTTCTCCTAGGCTCAGCAGAACAGGCGTGTGTCTTGCCTGGACATGGGGCTTTGTCATTCTGTTACAGAGGTGCCAAAAAGAGGAGCAGGTGCTTTGCCTGGTGTTGGTGCAGTCATCCTTGATGGGAGCCCTGCAATATAGAACAAACTGGGAGTTGCTCCAAATCTGGCAGAGACTGATGGGGCTCCACTGTTGAGATGAAATGTGTGGGCACAGCACTGCTGGGCAGCTCAGAGCTGCTGATCACTTCTTTTTTTAGCATACTTACTGAAAAGGTTTGTCAGAGCCTTTATAATCCAAAACTTCCTTTTGTCCTGAACTCGTTTATGTATCCCAGCATGACCAAATACCCAGTAACTGCCTTCCCTGTCTTGATCATTTCCTTTTTTTTCATCCATACAGATGTTTGATATCCATACAATCTGCCAGAAAAGTAGTCAAACTTAGCAAAGAGAAAATTGGCCAGTGCCATATTGTAAGGAATCATACCCAGCCCATTAGATGATGCCTTTGTCTCTTGACACTGAGATATGAACAGTAACTGAAGTACAAAAATTAGTTACTGCATTATCTCCTTTACACAGAAAAAGAACAGAAACTATTTCACCTCCATTGCAGGTAGAATAGGAATATTACATTACTGAGAAAGCAGATTTTGTTTCTACATTACTATCTGGAAGATATTCCTGTTCCTCCTTCAAGGACAGCTTAAAACTATGTAAACGCACACACAGACGCACACAAAGTAATCCCAAAGGACTGCCTGAAAATCTGATGTGAGGCACTATCTTTTTGCCAGCCCTGCCTTTATGAAACTCCAGTTCATTATGCCTTTCTTGCCCTTTTCTGCCCACTGCCAGCAGTACTTTAATTCCCTCTCCATGTTTTTTAAAGCAGCTGGGATATGTAAACCACAAAAGTGTCAGCCTCATAAAACATGGAAGCAGTGAAGGTGGCTAAATAACCAGAGTTAGCCCATGTGTTGGTACTTACCTTCTTTCAGTTGGCTAGAAATGTGTGTCCCTAGCGATATGATCACTGGTCTGTTTTTTCTCTTGCACCCTCTGTGTTGTTTGTGCCTGTCTGTCTGTCTCTTGTCTAGCTCAGGAAGTGCTGCCGACTGCTGTGCCAAAACTAATCATATTAACATAAATTTTAAAAAGGGCCTGGCACCTTTTTAGGTGAATTGGCCTCTTTTAACTTGAGCTGTACCGCTGTGAATTACCATGGGTAATTACCATAGCCTACCCAGCAACTGTCATGTTGGCTGGCAGTAGGAGTGGAAGGTGGTGGGGTAGGAGTTGGCTGTGCCATGTGGGGCTCTGGGAAGGGTAGGCCAGTTGTCCCCAGGGAAGGGCAGTTGGTTATGTTAGGCCACAAGATACGAGTGTGTGTGGAAAGCCAAGTATGTCAGACACCTCCGTCTGAGAAAGAGCTGTGAAAAATGGTTAGGTGAAGTCTTCTGCCTCTTACTTCCTTAGGACTCTGTCTGGGAGTGAAATGCTATGTGTTTTGGGACTAGCAAACATGGTACTTGGTCTTCTTCAGCCCACTGGCTGGGGAAGAGTGTGATGGATGAACTAGGCGTTCAGTGCAGCCTGGAGGGTAGGCTTTGTGCATGGGTTTGCACTATGTAAGGTGGTGTTCCACACCTAACAAGCTGCTGTCAACTTTTTTCAGGACAGTAGCTTCCTGGATGTTTGTTGGGTTCTCATTTTATTTATCTAATATTATTATTTCATTCCCACTTGGCCTCAGTTATAAAGCCTTCCAAAAAATTGGAAATATTATTGTGCAGCTTCTTTCATGCTAACTTTATCTTCTCATCCCAGCGGACTAAGAAAAATGGGCTATGCTTTTCTCACTGGAAGAGTTTTGGAAAATAGATCTCTGCACTAGGATCACTGTTCCTGAAGAAGTATGGGAACCTCAGTTTTGAATAGAAGGGTGGACTCAGGCATTGACAGAATTTTGGTTGTGTTTATGCCACAAAATAGCTTGAGATTAATATTTTCATGTTGATCTGCTCCTCTTTGGCTTCTGCAGTTGCCTGTCATCTCTTCTGCCATCAGGCTGGAAATACATGCAGGAAGCAAAACTCTTTGAAGGCCAAAGTCTTAGGACAATGTGGGGATGAATGCAAAGAGGCATTCAACAGTAATCTGTGAAGTGTTTCTCCTTTCTTAGCACTGGGGATGAGTGTGTCATATGCTCTTTGTTTGTTTTTTTCTGTGGACTTTTAACAAATTCATTCCTGCCTTTCTCATCTACTTCCTCCCCCTTCTACCTGTCCATCTTCCTCTTCTCTCCCTCTCCAAAAAGGATAGCTAAGCCAAGGTGTGCTGCTTTTGTAGAAAAACTGAAGTATTAGTAGGTGAAGTCTTAATCTCATAGGATCTGTCTCTGGTTGATATAACTAAACCTTTGATAGCTGCTCTCCAGCACAGCATTTGACTTCTTCATTCTTTGTGGTGGATACTGGGCAATGTTCTGCAGCGTGAGTTTGCACTCCTGAAGAACAGCCACAGTGAGGTCACGCTGCTGTGAGCACCTGTCTAGTACCCCTGATCTCTAAACCAAGGAGTTTGAGTCAGGCTCCTGCAGTGCTGACTTTGACATTGTTGCTGCTGTCTGGTAGCAAGAGAGCTGGTGTGGGGGTTATATACCAGTGTAACTGGGCCTTATTCTCCAACAACTGACTGGATTTGTGGGCTAAGAGCTATATAGTAGTGGACACAGGTTTGGCTTCCTACAAACACAGACTTTGCTCATTACTGACATACATGACTCAAATGGGATGTTTCTTTGCAGCAAGCTTGTGACTGCCTCATTGTGTTGTGTGAATGCAGGAAATGGGGATATTATTCTTCTGCCTCAGCTACAAGAGAGGGAAGATGAAAAACTACTGGGCACAATCCAGAGGACTTGCTACTTGGGGAACTGCATGGCCTTTTCCTTGTGTCCCATCCCTTTCCATATTCTGGTCCTGAAGTCTCTTTGTTGAGGTCACAGCAGGAATACAACACACCGTACCTCACCTTTTCTCTACCTTTTCTAGGGCTGACCACTCTTTTTATGGCATTAGTAGATTCCCTGGGACCCTCAGCATCATCATATACCTAGAACTGTACCTGGACACTCTGGGACTCGAGATGGCTCCCATCTGTCCTCTGTTTGAGACTGCACCATGATTATTGTGTGTCTCACTTCTGTAGTCTCTTTCTCTCAGGACTACTGCCATCTGTCATTCTTCTTTACCACATACTTTTGTTGGTGCTCACTGCAGGATTCTCCCTATCCCTTTGGGCTGCTGTCTTTTCCCCTTCTGTTTTCCTCTGTATAGTTCTAGCAGTCCATGCACATTTGGATTTTGGTACATCCCTTCAATAGCTGTTGCCTCTGAGGGAAGGATGATGTCCAGCAACTTGGGCAGCACTCCTCCTTCCTCCCTCTTGGTGTTTGAGCCTGTGGGGAGGGGAGGGTCAGAGGAGGTGGTTGGGGTTGAAGCAATACTGTCATTTTCTTGCTGCCTCTGCTGCCCAGCAGAGAAACTAAAACCATGTTTTTCTGTCTCAGCCACAGAGCAACAACAAAACCAGTATAGTAAGCACTGCAAAAGAAACACCCCCAGTGCAGACGTCCATGGTATCTTCCCCAACTGCTATTTTTTTCCTGTTTGGTTTAATTTTGATTCTGTCCTCTCCCCTTCTCCCCTTCCCCCTAATCCCAAGTGCTGCTTGTGCTGCTCTGTTTCAGCTTGTGTTTTGGCTTCGTTCTGTGTCCCTGTGCTGCTGTGGGGCCTGATCACAGCCTCACAGGCTTTGGGGTGGGGCTGCTGAGCAGAGCTGTGGTTGGATGTGGGGATCGCAGCTTGCCTGGACTTCCCCGTGTGCCATCCCTGTTTAGTTCTGTGTATCCGTTCAACTGTTCCTGCTGGCTTTGGGGAGGCTGGTTTGGAAGAAGAGAATGGCAAGATCCATCCAATCTCTTAACACTCAGGAAATGGAGGATGGACTCCAGGACACCACAGAAGAAAGGGCAGGCAAAGCGATTTTAGAGGAATCCTTTGATGGCCCATTGGCCTGCTCAGTTGTGTGATCGGTCCCCTGCAGCTCGCTGACTTGCTAGGCTAGCATTTTCTGTTTGGGCTGTTGCACAGCAGACTTCATAGGGTGCCTTGTGCCTAATATGTTTAATGGCACAGCTTGGTGTGGGCTGCCTCAGTGCTTGGAAGATCAAGCAGCAGTGCAGGGGGTGAGTGTACATCACTGCACCATCACATGGTCCCTGGTGCCCTCCCAGAGCCACCCTGCAACAGTGGCAGCAGTGAGGGGAGATCCTGAAGTCTTGTCCCAGTAGTGAAGGGATGAGTGCAGAAGACAGTTAGCCTCCCATAGGCCTAGTTACTTCTCTATGTTGTGTGCTCTGGAGGGTTGGATTGGCATTTCTGGAGGGTGGGATTTGGTGTCTTTGTTGTTTGTTGTAGGGTGAAAGGTTCTTGGGACACTTCATAATTTTCTGATTTCCCTTTACTGGCTTTGTCCACAATGGGTTTGATGCTGAAGGAGCCTTTCTAAGTTATTAACTGTTGTTATTATTGAAATTGTATCTCATTTTAGATCCCTATAGAAAAACAAGACTTTCATAGCCCAGTGCCCTTAGCAGCTTCTCTCTGTGAGGTATTGAGGCGGTCTGGCTTATCCTGGTTTTATTACAGAAATTATGAATGTCCTCTTTTTAGTAAAAAATACTAACCCAGCAAACTTTCCAAAAAACGGGGAGACACAGGCCCCAGCCCAGTGTTAGCCTTTCTTCCCCTTCTCTCTCTTCTGAAGCACTTTTTCAGGGAAGCCACTGGTGAGGGGTCACTACTTCAGGCATGGCTGCAGAGGGTGCAGACTGGCTGCCTGGTTGCCATCTGCTGTTTGTGCCAGACTGGTTCACTGGAGGCAAATTGGGAATTAGGGCAATTGCAGGGAGGCTGGGGGCTTTGTCTCCTTGCGACTCTAGCTTTTAGTGCAGCCTCGCTCTTCAGGAAACCTGTGCAGGAAGTGTGTGCGTGTGCACAGAAGCACTCGTGCTGTTTGGAGTTTGTGGTTTGGTTTATTTTTCTATGTCGGTCACCTTTTCTCCACGTGCTGGGGAATGGAAAGAAATGAGAGAATGCTTTGGAACTGGAATTTAATGATTCTTCCATCCTTTCCTAGGAGCCTCAAACAACTGTTGTCCATAATGCTACAGATGGCATAAAGGTAAGGGATGGGTGTGTTGCCAGAGAAATCTCCCCTTCTCCTTTGTGGTTCTCGTCTTCGTGTGTCTTACTTCAGTTTTTACCTTTCTGACTTCTGGTCTGTAGCATGTTCCCGAATACTGCTGGTAGTGGACTGGGAGGTTTGTGCCGTATGGCTGTGGATCTCTGGAAGAGGCTGAGTAGGGATGATATTATCATCTCTTTCCAACTGTGGTGTCTAATCACCACTCTCTTTCATATATGGGGTGGAAGAGAAGATACAGGCATTGACACACTTGTTTTTTTTCATCTGGAAGTGGAGGCCTGTTCCCCAAGTAAGCCTAGGAGCTCTTCTTTAGCTTCTCGTGGCTACTCTTCTTCCAAACAGAAGCAACTCCCATTTGATCTCATTTGACAGAGTCTGGTAACTTTTGTCCTTGTAAAGTTCTGGGTGGACGGCTTGAACGGCTTGAACACGCAAAAGCTAAGCAGAGGTGCTGTTAAGTTTTGCTTAATATTTGGCCTGCTTCCATCCAAATCTTCCTTGTATCATCCTCTCCCTGCCATCCTCGCTAATGTTTTTATGCTTTTCCCCATCTTTCTTCACAAACAAATCCAACTATTTACTCATGCTCCCGACTGCTGATGCCTGGTAATGCTCTGTTCTGCCATGCAGGGTTCCACAGAGAGCTGTAACACCACGACTGAAGATGAGGATCTGAAAGGTAGGTGTTTTGCCTGTAATTTCTAATACAGCTAAGTGCAGGCAGGGGATCCTGGAGATGCAGTCATTGCCTTGAACTAGCTTCCCAGATTCCTGTGTCTGGTTCAGTTCATAAATTCACCATGACGCTGTCATTCCTGTCACAGTGGGACCATGCTTTGGGGAACGAGCTGACCTGAGCCCTGTGGTATATAAACACTGTTTGTCCTGAGCTAATTTGTTTTTATCTCAGAGTTGGAATTCTTTTCTTGCAAATATCATCATCTTTTAATCTCCAGCCCATTTCTAGGCGTGGAAAATCTCTACCAGTCCCTTGAGGTTCAGAGTCTGGTTGTGTTTTTGTGCTTCCTTGTAGGTTACAGGGAGTTGAAACCTCTCTTTTACTGCTCAGGCTCCATTCTCACCCCTTTCTGGGAGCCTCTTTAGTGACATGCTCACATTTCCTTCTTTATTTTTTTGCCTTTGGGTCTATATTCGTTTCTAAGTTGAAGATCATTCTCAGCCTATTGTCTTTTTCATGGAAATGATTTTTTTGTGTCTTTGACTGAGACACCAGTAGAGGGAGAGTCTGAGAAGAGTTTTCGCACCTTTCACTGACCATACCGCAAATACTCTGTGCTTGTAAAACGCTTGAGATGAAGGAGCTCTGAGTCTCCTCTCTGCTCATGTTGTTTGAGCAGCTTTTTCCTCAGCTCCCTAAAGAAGGACAAGCAGACATTTTCCTTCTTTATTTTTTTGCCTTTGGGTCTATATTCGTTTCTAAGTTGAAGATCATTCTCAGCCTATTGTCTTTTT
>JBCJKH010052796.1:0-13706 GCA_039877255.1 Loriculus beryllinus | reverse complement strand
ATTTTACTAGAAGGGAGTGCTTGAATGGTGGTTGGGAGGGAAGGAGCTTGCACAGTAATGGTTTACACTATGGCCAGCTCTGGTAATTTTAGTGCTTCAGTTTTAAGTGTAGCAGTGTTCACCAGCGTTCCTTTTCAACTCCTGCCCCTCCGTGTTTTAAACTATGCAAGCACTCAAGGAAAACTGAATAGACCAAAAGGTTTGGGGGTGGTGGAGTTCTCGGTGTTCTTCATAGCCATGACTTTGGGAAAAGGGAAGTGTATGTGCAATTCCTCAGCCAATTTCTTATTTCCAGTAGACAGCAGGTGATGCAGATCTGTTCATCTGTGGTGTGGGGGACGTCTCGATCCATCAGTGACAGTTGCTTCAGGGATATGTTGTTTCGACTGTGGTGGGGTAAAGGCAGCGGCCCCCTCCCACGCCTCCCTGTGTCATTCTAAATTGCACAGCAGGTCCGTGTTGTAGAGCTGTCTACTTGGCTTTGCCCTGGAGTATACTCCTGCATGTTTTGTGCCCAGCACTGTGGTTTCTTTAATGTTCTCCTATTTCCTTTCTCTTTTTTTATTTACTGAACTTGCGTGTTTTGTTTGTGTTTGTGTTTTAATTCCCTGCCATGCTAGCTCCCCCTCTCTCCACCGGGGACGGCAGCTCAGTGCTTGAAGGACGAAGGCACAGTGAAAGCAAAACACAGACTGAGTCCATGCAGTCCCAGCTTTCTCTCTGTTTCTCAGCCAGTAAGTCCAGGGGTGCAGTGCTTCATGGCATCTTTTTCCCACCCCTCCCTCCACCTTTCCCATTTCTCCTTCCCCAAAGTTTTTCTTTCCTCAACTTCCTTCCAGAACATTGATTTTTCATTTCTAGCTACTCCAGAATAAAAAGAAATCATCTCCCTTCCTGAAAAATCCCCTCCTTTGCACACTGAAAATTTCCAGACCTTTCCAAAACCCCAGTCAGAACCTCATCCTAGCTAATTTCATTCCCTTGATTTCATCTGAGTGAGACGTGGAGTTCTCTGCAGACACTGTCTTTCAGGGTGTCCTCGGGCAAGTCACAGCGTCTCTTAGTTTTCCTTGTGGTAACTGGGGTCAGTGGTGCAGGTCTGCTGACACAAGGGATGCGCAAGGCTGAATGCAATCTCATTTGTCAAGAACTTCTAAACACCCCAGACATGGATGGTGCTCACCAGTTACAAAAGGAAGGAAAAAAGGTTTTTACAGACTGCTTCAAGGATGCTTGGAAGAGAGGCAGTAGCTGCTGGAAGATCCCATAGCATTTCCATATACATTGTCAGGTGCTCTGAATGAAAATCCTTGGATAATGTTGGCTCTGAGGGGCAGTTCTCTGTCATGAGCTTGTGTGTCTTGTCTTGCTGGCTCAGTTAGCTGGTACTGTGATTAGTCTGCTAGTTACAGACAGTGCCATCTGCCTGATCTCTCCAGAACTGGCTGCCTCCATAGAGGAGCCTGTGGCTGAAAATGGATATGAAAAAAGCTAGTCAGCTGGAGAAAATCTAGGTGGGTTTCCCAGCCCGTCCCCTATGTACACAGACATACCATGCTAGCTGCCTACTTAAAGCTATAATGGAATGATCCCTAACATGAGTTGGGAGTGTCTTGAGTGTTTTAATCTGTTGAGGTCAGTCTGGGAAGGAAGGAACAGGCATGCCCTCTTCTGTCTCCTCCAGTCTTCCTTCCCTGGTTTCCTGCATACAGCACCAGTATATCCCGTGTGATGCAGCAGTTGGAGTCTCTGTTACTTTAAGGATGTCAAACTGCTGGATTGTGAGGTGCAATGGGAAGGGTGTTTTGCCCAACTGGAATGGAAGGGAAACGATCTCTTCTGAAGTCCTTTTTGCTGTGAACTGTTCATCACTGCTTTCTTATTAACTTCTTTGTGCCTCTTGCTCATAGCAAGGCCTTGCTTGGTAGGCTGAGGAGTGCCAAATCACTTCTCTGCCAAGTGAGGCAGGGGTCTCTCACCCTGCTCCCCTCCAGGCTGAGATTTGCAGTGATGTGGATGTCCTACTTTCTTTCCCTATCAGTCACATCTCGTACGTGCCCTCATGCTGCTCTGTCACTACTCTGACCAGTGTTTTCGGTCGCCCTCAAACTACCTCCAGTGGCATTAGTGTGATTCCTACTGTGCTGCAGGGGGTCATCTGCACTGGTGGCAGGCTGTTGGCCTTGAGCAGAATCTGGCCGAGCCAAAAGGGTGACAGAGGCAGGAGAGCAGGTTGAGGTTGCTGGAATGCGGATGTGTCTGTGTGCCAACCGGGTTGGGGCTCTGTGTTTGTACTTATTTGTTAGCTTTTATTTTGCTTTCTAGTTTTGTTTGTTTATTATTTTAACGCTTACATTTGTTTTGCAGCTACACAGTCTTGTGAAGAGAAGCTTCATGCCTGGGACAGCCCAGTGCAGACAGTGGAGTTAGAGCGTGCTCGGTCGGAGCCTTTGCTAACTCCAGTAGTTCCCTTTGTACTTAACCGTGCACCGTGTAAGTTAGCAGCTGGGTAGCAGTAGTCGAGTAGTGCAGCTAATACTAGTTACCGTAGATGTAAAGCCCCCTCCCCTTTCTTCTCTCCATCTCCGTGCCCCTCGTCCGTCCGGGGCAGCACGGAGCGTCCTCTGAGCTCAGTCTGACACCGGCTGCAGTCGGCGAGAGGCACGGCCGCTGCCGGCCAGGCGCGGGCAGCTGCAGGAAGCGGCAGCGGCCGCCGGGGGGCGCCGCGGTTCCGGGGAGCGGGGGTGCCCTATGCCCGGCCAGGCAGCGCCCCGCTGTCGGGAACAGGGAGGGCCCGGTTGTGAGCCCGGTCCTGGTGTCGGAACTGAGCTGTCCCGGCGGCAGTGCTGCCCCGCAGGCGGCGGCACACGGCTGGCCGGCAGCGCCGCTGCCTCTCTGGTTACTCAGACAGTACAACAGCCGTGATCCACGCTTTCATACCCCTGCTGGTGTGTGCTTGCCTCCCTTTTGTGCCTCTGCTGTGCAAGTTAGGCCCCATGAATTCATCGGGAGTGGCGGGCGTGAATGTCACCTTCTCCTGTGACATTCCGAGGTTCTCTGTCCCTTGGGAAGAACGGATCACCTCCTGTAGCTTGGTTGTAGCTTGGGACATGTAGTGAAAGCAAGAAGATGAGCAGTCTGATGGAATGGACTTGTGTTGAAGGGTAGGGTGCATGCTGCTGCATTGTAACACTTGGAGTTGCCAGTCTCCTTGAGATGAGTCAGCTCATGGTGGCTGTGGTCTGAAGATTTCTTTCTTCACTCGTCCCAAATGGAGCTTTTCCATGGACCCCGTCTTCCAGACACTGTACACGTTGGTGTGCGCTCTGTATGGAAGGGAGGTCCAACAAGCAGAGCCCTGCTTCATGCAGAAGCAATTCCAGACAACTTGCTTGTAAGGACTTTTTTTTCACAATAGACATAGCCCACTGTGTTGTTTTGACCTATTTCCTGTATACATCTTTCAGTGTGTGGAAATGTATACAGACTGAGTGGTAAAACCAGCTCCCTTACTGTTATGAGCCAGTCCTCCCCTCTCTGAGACGTTTCTGTAGGGGCTGGCTGGGTAGGATAATTCTCTTCACTGATTTCCAGAGTGAGATTATCATCTTCTTGTTCCTCAGCTGCATTTATCAATGGTGGGATGAGATGCTATATGTGAATTAAAATATACAGGGGAGGGCAGTTAAGATTACCATGTTCTGGCATTTAGAGTGGAATTTGGCTTCCCTGACTTGGACATCTAAAGATGGTAGGTTGGATTTAAACACCATCCCTCTAATTATAGGCATCTGAGATGTCTCTGGTGAGACTTCCAGAAGTGCCTATTTCTTTCAGAGCCTAAAGGTAGAACAGTCAGGTGGCTGATTCTGTATCAGACACATGCATTTTAGATGCCTAAGGGCACATAAATTCTGCTTCTGGTGGTAAGGATTATAAATTCTTTGGTAACGAAGATAATGCTAGAGTACCTCCTAGATGCTTGTATAGTATACAGGATATTCTAACTACAGCAAAAGTGTGTGGAAGGCTGAAGAAATGTGACGGTGTGCACATAAGCTCAGGCATATAGATGGTGCACGTATAGTCCTAGCACTAGAATTGTATTATTTAACAGGGCCAACCCAAACTTTAAGAGTTCTTGAGGTCAACATGAGTGATGGAACACCACAGAGGAGATGGCGCCTGGGCAGTCAGCTGTGGGAAACCAAGAGAAGAGAATACAGAGGTGCTGGCCAGAGAGAGCCAAGTAACAGTAGGCAGCTAACCCCTGTTTTCATTCATCCTGAAGTCCAGTGTGCTGGCTTGGGTTAATGGCAGTGCAGTCAGAGTGCTGAAAAGAATTGTGCCATAGGAACTGGCAGAAGCTACCTGCCTGAGGAATGAAGTGCGCACTAGTGTATAGCTAGGACCTGCTCATCCAACCCATCCATCCTGCTGTGATTGTCTTTCTAGCTTGCAGAAAGACATCCCTACATGTCCCAGTTGCTTGTTTGCAGCATTCGTAATAGCTGAGGTGTTGGTGATGGTGATAGGCAAGTTGTTGGAAGGCTTGTTCCAATTGCCTTGATCTGTGTGGTGGCTGTTTGTATATTACTACTGTGGTGAAGGGTTCCCACATCTTAAGCTGCCAAACAAGTGCTTCCCATTGGCAGGTTCACTACCATTCATTGGTCAGACTCCCCAGAAGCACCTCAGGCTGTCATTTAGGAGACACCTCTGGTGCCTCAGACCTTTCTAGAAGAAAAAAATTTAACAAGGCATCTTTATTTCTTTTCTCCCTGCATTATGGGATCACCATTCCCCTTTCATGTCACTGACCCCCCTACTCTCATGTGGATGGCTGTCATTACTGCATCTCTCCAGAATGCAGGAAGCAGCATTCTATGAGATCTAGACTAATGGTGCTCCACAAATTGCTTGTAGGAAGCACCCACTAGCCCCCTGTGCCCACTGAGGTCTTATGCACAATTAAATTGCTCTTCCTTCTTGTTTGTAGTGCGTAAGCAAGAGATCATTAAGATAACAGAGCAGCTGATAGAAGCCATCAACAATGGAGATTTTGAGGCGTATACGTAAGTACAGATGTCTTCTGACAGGTTGTTTATCCATTTGTGTGCAAGTGTTTTTCTGGCTCCTGGATATGAGTTGTCATCATGCACTCAGAGATGGTGAAAAGTTGTGCACTTTTTAGCCTCCATCGGTTAGGAATAAGGATATGATAGAGCTCTCTAAATGAACATCAGGTAGAAGTCAGGTATAAAACAGCAACAGGAATGACAGAAGGAAAATGTCCTGGCTTTGTAAGAAAAACAAGGGGAAGGGCATTGAGATGGGCAGAAAGATAATAAAAGAAAACCAGAAACCTCAAGGCTTGTTTTGTGTGAAATGCCAAATAGGACCAACTCTGTGTTGTTGCAGTAGGACTGAGTCCTCCAGGAGCTTACTCCTTAGGGGAATAGTTAGGTGGACACAGAGTGTGAGGCAAACACTATAGCAGCACTTCATTGTGTAAACAGCCCTTGGGCTCAAATGCAGACTGTAAGCCTGTGGTGCTTTTCTTTTCAGAAAAATCTGTGATCCTGGCTTGACCTCATTTGAACCTGAAGCACTGGGGAACCTGGTTGAAGGAATGGATTTCCATAAGTTTTACTTTGAGAACTGTGAGTGGGTAGAATTGGTAACACCAACAACTTTCTCTCTAATCTTCCTTTATGCCACATTTTGGGGGGTAAAATTGCCCTTGTTTTTACTGGCTATCAGAATCAGCAAGAACTTGATTTTGCATTGGTTATGATGCGTCCATAACAGCCAGCATGATTTCTCTCAAAAACCTTTTCAGCAACGATTTCAGTTCTAACCCCCAGATTCCTTCATTGTAGGCATACAGTTTGTCAGGTGCAAATGTTTTGTAAGCATGGACTGCAGGAATGTTAAGAGTTTGGGGCACCGGCTTTACTACTGATACAGAAATGGAAAAAAAATGAGTGTATTTTGATGGAAACAACATGTATGTGTGGAGTAGACATACTGAAGGGTCAGACATAAAAATAGTCATGCACAAATCAGTCACGCCTTCAGTTTTCCCTGAATGGTTTCAGATCTCTGACACCTAATGAACCTGTTATGTGGATACAAGGGTCACCTTGTCAGCCTGGGGTGGGAAAAAGAGAGTTGGGAGGAATGCTATAATTTATACTAGTGGATTTGCCTCCATTCTTGGATGTCTCCACAGGATGAGATAATTGAAATTTAAATCCTGAGCTATTCAGTTTGTTTTATTTTGGGGGCTAGGTCAAGGTCCCCAGTATAGGCAGTTCCTAGTGCTTTAAGTATGCAGAGACTTTGTCTCTCTCAAAAGCCTGTTCAGGAGTGACTTTTACACTTCTCTGAGGCTTATTCATGTTTAATGCAGCCCTAGCTTAAAGATCTCCTGATCATTGACTCCTTTGTAATAATTATGTAATTAAAAGATCTTTTCCTGTAACCAAAGTGATAGCAGCCCTGATGAAAATGTGGCAAGTATGCTTTGCAGAAGAAGTGGGAGCAAAGGGGTCAGGGTATTGTAGGCAATAATAAGCGTGCAGCTCCTAAAGAGAGGAGCAGGTGATGGGGAAAGAATTACTTGGATTTTGCCTGGAAAATTGCAGGAGCAATTTTTCTTGTATCCCAGAATCCAGCAGAAGGTGAGTAGAATACGGAAGATGTTGAAAGATGCTGGGGACTGTTGCTTTTTAGTAGTAAAATGAAGCTGATGGATTTGTATGTTCTGCCAGTACTGTCGAAGAACAGCAAGCCAATACACACCACCATCCTGAACCCCCATGTCCATGTAATTGGTGAAGATGCTGCCTGCATTGCGTATATCCGCCTGACACAGTACATCGATGGCCAAGGCCGGCCCCGCACCACGCAGTCTGAAGAGACCCGCGTCTGGCACCGCCGAGATGGCAAGTGGCTGAACGTCCACTACCACTGCTCTGGAGCTCCTGCAGCACCTCTCCAGTGAGGATCAAATACGGGTATGGATTGCAAGGGAAAGCATACATCATACACACAGAGAAGGCTGCTGTATGGGGTAATTCGGTATTCAAGGTTGTTTAGCTGGTTGTGGGAGAACTGTTTTTAGTTGTCTGTAGGCTAAAAACTTCTGCTGCTCAGTTGGTGTTCCTTCCTGTATGTGCTGTCCTCTGGACTCAGTAGGATTATCTGCCTGATGAATTGGAGTCATGTGCCAGATGGTTGTTCTGAGCTTTTATTTTTTACCCTTGTGGCAGCAGTGCTTCCTCCCAGATACTTAGCTCTATCTCGGACAGAGTGCTAATCTGGAGCAGAGAGGAGGAGTATCTCATGTTGTGTGCAGGTTTGCTGTTTCCCAGGGATGTCAGGGATCTACCCTTACATGCTGGGACTGATTTCAGAGATTTTTTTTAATGAGAATGTGATATTCTAAGAGATGATATTGTAAAATCTATACAGAAAAATTTCTGTGCCACAAGGGTAAAGATGTCATATAAAATTTTACTATCGATTTTCTGATTAGTAGAAGGTATTTAGCATATAATGTTGAGAAAACTCAAGGAAGAAAAAAAATCTAAACAAGTGATAATATCAGAGGATTCAAAATATCCCCAGCTAGCTTGCCACAGTTCGGCACTGGAGGAAACTTCAGTTACAAAATCTGACTTGAGGAAATGATTGCTGCTTGCTCCTGAAGGACAGCAGATACATTTATTTCCGTGGCATTTAGGCATTCTTGTTTATTGCCTTTCTGGTTTCTTTTAGTTAGATGTACAAAGTCTTTCTGCCTCCTTTCATTTTATGCTGAGGTATATGTCACTTTCATTTTAAAGATCTAAGTTTCTTAATGTTAGGATCTTTTTACTAAGATTTTCTATTCAAAGGGAAACAAAAAAACCCTACACCTGAGAGACAAGCATTTTTTTAATGTGCTCCTTTGAGGATGGCCCATTCAAGTATAGTTACTACTTGAGTCCTAATCCTGCATGCTGCTTGAGCAGTAAGAGCAGTTTTTATTCTTACATGTTGTGAAGGATTCAACCCTACTCAAGGCAGTGGAAAGGAATGCGAACTATCACAGGCAAACTGCAGAGGTCACAGATGGAATTTGAAAAGCAAAAGCCAGTTAGGGGCACAAGAAGCAGGGAAGCCTTCTAGAGAGCTGGACCATCATCTGAATTTCAAGGAAGTAAGGCAATGAGAAGGATAAAGCCTTTGCAGGGAAACAAAACATAACTTACTTGCGTCAAGTTTTCATCAGAGATGTTGAGGCAGACTTCTGTCATGGATTTAGTGCAAAAAAGATGCAGAAGAAATTATTAAAGATCAGTATGGCTCAGTGGCTGCGCCTAGGAATTCTGAGGAAGCTTAGGAATGGAGAGTCACAGCTGCTACGGAAGAGGTGTATTTCACTGGCTTGGCTGCTAAAATGTTGCACCTCCTCCAAAAGTATGTGCTGGAGGGTTTTTGAAAATTGCAGAGCAGAAGCCATTTCCAAACCACAAAATGTTGGTTGAACGAGTGTTTTAAAAAAACCTATAAACTAAATTGGAGCTGAAATATTTGCATGCATTTCTGGGTTCTGAAGAAGGTGTAACCATGTGCAATTACGAGTGGGGTCGGTGTGGGCAGTCCCCATCTGAACACACCAAATCTTTTTGGAGAACCATTGGCCATGTGCAGTAAAGGGTAAGGATGAAGAAGGAGTGAGGTGAATAAGAATGCTTAAACATAAATCAGTGGTTTGTTCTCACCTGGAAGGCAGAGTTCAGTTTTGAGTAAGTCATGTTAAAAGGAAACTGCAGCCATAAAAGAAGTTTGAGGTTAATCAGAGGATTTCCATGTAAGGAAAGGGCTGGGGGGAAGGGCTGTTTAAATATTAAGAACATGAGACAAAATTTCTGAAGACTTAAAGACAAACAAACAAACCAAAAAAAAACCACCAAAGAAAACCTTTCAGTACAAGGCAAAAGCCAATGTGAAGTGAGGCAGAAATTATTCTGTAGGATCACAGCCTAAGGAATGTCTTGGGAAACGGCTTCAATTTCTGGGACGTCACTACTAGATAGTGGGCCTGGTCTGCTCCACTCATGCAAGTAATTGATTTTAGCAAGTAGCTGGTTTTCACTGGAGGGTAGCTGTGTGCCTCTTGTCTTCAGGCTCTTCTCACAAGCCCCAGTTTGTGTTGTGATAGGAAGGGTTTCTGCCTACACCAATTAATTAGCCTGTAGAAAATTTGTTTCATTAATTGTGTACAGCTAATGTTTGGCTTTATTTCCTTTCATCTTCCATCCTGTTCTCCCCTCTCCTTTCTGTGCGGACACTACTTCTTCCTGACTGCAGCAACTTGTGGAAATACTCAGCTGGAGGGCAATATCTTCTTAGCAAGCAGCTCTGGAGTGCCTGATTGACAGCAACGGTCATGTCTGTTTTGACGTTAAAAAAATAAATACAAATTACAAACAGGCAGCAGCCAAATGCACGAAACCCTGCATGCATCTGATGCTCCGGGCGCTGCCTTTCTGTTGTTTTCCATGGATCCATCGTGTCTGTTTCTGCTGTACGAAGGTGTTTTTAAATCTGAAAAAAAAAAAAAAAGAAAAAAAAAAAAAAAAAAAGACATGTTGTTTGTATAAAATAATAAAGAACAGGAATAATGCTAAATAAATGACGGATTATCCAACGTGCCCCCTCCCCCAGGGCTAAGGAAATGGCAGCAGCTGGAACATCTTTCAGAAATTAAGTGAGGGGGAAAGCAAAAGTGAAGGAGAAAGAAAGAGAGAGGGAGAGCAAAAATGGAGGCGGCTTGAGCAGCGGATGGCTGAACAGTGCTCCGCAACGCCATGGTGGAAGGTAACATCATCACATTCAGGCTGTGCTGCTACTTCGATCCGTGAGAGGTGGCGAGGAGGAGACCCCAGAGGAGCCAGTGTGAAGACTGGGGTTCACAAAAGAGGAGGCGCTTCTCTTCCTGTTGCCCAGCAGACTGACTTCAGCCTGCTGCTTCTTCAGTTTCTGCACAGCAAGAACGCTACAGAAAGCTGGTTGCTCGGCTGCTGGATCCCAGAACAGACTTTCTTTTTATTTTGTTTTCTTGTTTCTGTTTTCTTCTTCTTTTTTTTAATTAGAAAACAAACCCGACAATGGGATGTTGGTTTAAAATTAAAGTGGAAGTAGGAATTTAAAAAAAAGGGGGTTAAGTGGATAAAACTTAAATAGAAGCTTGCTCTTCAGAGATATGGTTTTAGAAACAGCCACTACCTGGCCAAACGTGGAGGTTTGAAGCCAGCTTATTTAATCTAACAGGACAAAGAAAAGCATTATGTTAAGAGCAGAGATTTTAGAGGAAGAGGGTATATGTATGGGATTTTCTAATTTTTGTTTCCTTTTTACTAGTGTAGTTGGGATCCACAGTGCTGCAGAACACGTGTTCCTTAGGAAGCAGACAAAAAACTTAGTGTTATGTTCTTCATGAAAACTTGCACATACACTCCTATATGAGGCATAAATAGCGTGTGTTTTTTATACTGAAATATATGCACCCATACAATTAAAGGGGTTACCTGGCCTCCTGTTTGATTTGTTTGGTCTCCGAGTAAAATAGCAATTGGAGCCAGCAGCCCCAGCCAGGTGCTTCTCCCCACCACTAACCCATCTGATGTTTGTAAGTGTCATGTTTCCTAGTGTTTATTTGGGTAATTTTTCTATTTTTTACAGTGATGTTGTAACACAGAAAACTTTCAGATCAGAACCTCAAAAACTGTAGCGGAAGGACTCCAGGCCACCTCCCTGTGTTGCCTCTGGGTGTTAGAGGATACCTCATGAAGCAGAGGGGAAAGGGAATTAGTACATGTGATCTGATGTTTGTCCTTTGGGCCAATTCATCTTCCTTCTTTTCTTTGTTGTAAAAGGAGTCCAGTTCCTTTATTCATTGGGTGGGGAATGTGGAAGTGTTTTGTTGACCTTATCAAGGAGGGAGCCTAGCCCCAAGAACAAAATGGCCTTCTGGTGGACCCTGATAGGAATTGTTTTGACCAAGGGAAGGCATCACTTGCAGAAGTTGGGATAAGCTTTTACCTGAATTTCTGTCTCCCCCTATTCATTTTTTGGATCTTTCAAGGGAGGTGAGGTGATTACATTGACAGCATACTAAGCGGGAGGCAACCTTTTTACAGACTATGGAAGAGAAGAAAGCCAATTTGGAATTTTAATCCTTATTTAAGAGAATGCAGAAAATAAAAGCTGTTGCACAAAGTGGAACTGTCACTTTGCAACAGATAGCTCTGATCCTTTTGTTAGAGAGGTGCTATCCCACACTAAGATTAGATCAGCTCACCCATGATGCAGGAAAAGACCATCCACGCTTCCCAGTTTTATCTGAGTAGATATCCTTTTCTTCCTCCACCACCCCAGGGAAGAGTGTAGGAATTGAACCTATGGGGGGCAAACACTAGATTTTATTATTTGGAACCATTTTTAAGACAGCACTAAGCCAGTGAGTGAAGTGGAAGTTCAAAGTTAAAAGCCTTGATATTTTATTCAGATTTTTTTTGTTTTAAGCCACAAAGAGAGAGCAAACAGGAGATTACAATTAATGCCATTTTAAAAAAGACAAAGACAAAACATTATGCATGCCTTCTTTAGGTCTGATCTTACTTGTCTCTTTTCCTGATGATTATTAATAATTAAAAAGAACCCTATGTATTAAGTATCTGCATCTTTCAGAGAAAATTTTAAAAGAACAGAACTGTTTTTGGTTTTGCACAGTCTTGGAGACAAACTCTCCTTTGGTTTTTTTTTGTTTGTTTTGTTTCCTTTTAAGTTAATGAGAACCTTAGCTTGGTATGGCCATTATCAAACACAGCTGTACACCTTTAGCATTCTTAATGTTCTCTTACGGGGCTAATATAAGCATCTATATAATATATATTATAAATATCACATTTTAAACAGGAAATGGAAGGCATTTGATGCAGAATTTTTGCATGATATAGAAATAATTAAAGTTAGCTAGTGTTTGTTTGTTTGGTCTGAATGTTGGTAGAACCTTCATAGCTTTGTTACAATGAAACCTTGAACTGAAGATATTTAATAAAATAACATTTAAACAGTGCAAAGTTTTGAGTGTCACCTTTTTCTCTGAAACCAAGTAACAATGTTGAATTGGCACTTCTGGGATAAGAATCAATCCACAAAGACTTTTTTTGTGTCAATAAATCAAGTGATTTAAAAATGTCATGCTTAGAAAGAAAAAAAGGTAAGTGGTACTATACCTAACACGAAAGAATACTAGCATTAGTAAAGACAAAGGGACAACAGAATCTGTTAAAATGAACTTTATGGCGTTTCCTTGACAGACCACGGGATAACAGGGAGATGTTCTTTCTGTTCCCGGTAGCCTAACCCTTGGCAAGCCCATGCTGCTACTTCCTTTCTTAGTCTTTGTTTTCCTCACAGTATTTCAGACTCTGTGGGAGAAGCTGTCTTGCCATTAGGTTTGCCTGACATAAACAAGTTGAGCTCCAGCTCCATGGCAGCTCTTACATTTTGTGAGCTAGCGTATTTTATGTCCTAGATGGGATGCTCCTGCAGAGGCACAGATCAACCACTCACCAGTACAAATTTGCCTTGTCTGTTAAGAAATCATGTGTACACTGCTAGAAGTTAGAAATTGGCTGGATTTAGCTTGTTTTGTTTCTATACTGCCTCCTGTGAGGCATGTCATTTATGCTTGCTTGGGTAGGGTTTGTTGCACTCAGGCCTTCGCTGCTTTGGCATTTTTCTGTCGTTTCCTACCTTGCAGTGTTCACGCTGCTCTCTTAAGTGAGAGCCTGCAGTGTGTGCTGCTCTCTCCTGCTGAGACCCCTGCCCAGCTGGGCTGAGAAGCATGGCTGTCAGTGGGACACAGGCCCCTGCATGCTTTTCTCCATCTCCTGCTACCACTGGCCTTGTGGCAGCTCAGCGTGTGTCGGGTCTGGCGCAGTTCCTGCAGGGGATACGTATCTTGGTTCGGTGCTGGGGGCTCTAGCCAGCATCCGTGCCCCCGGTTTGGCAGGCTTGGCTAGCCTCCCGCTCCCCTGAGGTCTTCTCAGGTGCAGCTGGGAAGCTGCAGGTGGGAGGCGGTGGCTTTGCCTTATCAGGAAAGAGTTCAGTTGTGCTTAATCCTCTTTAAGTGCAGCAATTACCTAGCAAATAGGTGTCAGTTGCTGCTGCTTAAAGAGATGATTGCTTTCCCTGTCTGATGAAACAGGAGGAAGATCGTCCTTAGTGTTTGAAGGAAGAAGGTAAGAGTTTTATAGCCCACTTCACCGGGACTGGAGGCAGCCTGTTCCTGGCCAGAGGAGATAGCTCTTGCTATTACAGCAGAAAAAGAAATGTTCTGCTATCGTTTCTGATATTCAAGGCAGCAGCATTTATCAGGTAAAGTCTCTCCTGAAGCAATTAATCATATCTTAATGATCTTTGAAGAAAGGTTGCAATAGGATCTGATATGCACTGGGAAGATACCCATAAAATTAGAGATGATTTCCCATGTTCTTAGTAGCTCTTTTAACCAGGACAAGAGTAATTGCAACACTTAGTGAAAGCACAATAATCAGACTAATGCTTATGTCAAGAATACTTATATAGCATATATATGGGCCGTTTCAGACTGTTCCTGTGTATGTGTGTGATTTAAGTACCTT
>JBCJKH010052794.1:31234-45928 GCA_039877255.1 Loriculus beryllinus | reverse complement strand
AAGCAGGAGAGCAGAGGTGAAAGGGCAGCCCTCCCTTCCCAGCACCCGCCTCCCCACTGCCCTCGCCCACTCCTTCTGGCCTTTGGTTCCCAATCCTGCTGCTCCCCGCAGCCTGGCCTCAGAAAGAAGGAAAAACCAATGTAATTCATGGAGTTTTTCACTCCCAGATAATTTATGGATGCAGCATCTGCCGGACACGGGGGACACTGTACTTAATCTCAGCATCCATGTCCTCTAGCCTCTTTCATTATAAGTTTGGGTATTATTCAGGTCTAGATGATCATTGTAGGTCTGTTCCCAACTGAAACATTCTGATTTATATTTTCCCCCCTAAAAGAACCCCAAAAAGCACTAAAAGAACCTCTCTTTGATTCCAATCTAGCACAGTTCTTCCAGGCAAACTGCACTGAGAAACTCAGCTCAAGGATCACACCTCATCCCGTGAGAGCTGTCTTGGGCAGGACGTGATGGAAACACCGAACCAGCCTTCATTTCTTCCCTCTGCACACAGCAGGGGCTGAAACCTGTCTCATCAAGTAAAGCCTTCTTTAAATTAGGTTGATATTATGGACTTAGAAGCTCCTGGTGACAGGATCAACACAGACAGGCTAAAACAAATACCTGAGCTGAAAACAGAGATGGAGGCGAAAGACAGCAAGCAGTAGGAGCTTTGAAATGCCCCATAGTGCACAGCTTGGGTATACTGGTGAGAGACATCCCTGCAGTTCTGCCTTGATACAAAGCAACAGAGGATGGGAGTGGGAAAAGGATGTCTCCTTGTCAAAGAAAGAGACAACCTCCCTTCCCTTACCAGCAAAATCACACCCCAACACATTTACCAGCCAAAAGCTGCTTCACTCCAGCCGATTCTCTGCCCGTGCAGAGCCTAATTGTGAAAATCAATTGTGAAGTGCACTGGATATTTACATATCCTGATGCCTGGGTTAGTGCAGCATCACTCTGGGCTGCACATCCAATTGCAGACCTGTCCCTGTGTCCCCTTCCACAGGCTCCTTGTGTCCCCAAGCAGTGGCTGGAGCAGGCAGGCCAGGCTGGGCATAGACCAGATGCATACTTCCATATAAGACTCACTAATGGCCTTTCAGGTACAACATTATTATTTTCCTCTAATGGCTGCTTTTCTCCCTTTCTTCCTGGCTGGCTCATAAAAGGCACATCATAACTACAGAGGGAGGGGGGGAAAGAAGGCGAAAGCTTTGCAAATTACAGCAATCAGAGAGCCTGAACCATTAGGAGCATCTGGGGCTGCATTTTACATAACAGTGGACACTTTCTTTGAAACAATTACAGCTAATAATGAATTAGGATTGACTGGGCTGTAAACGTTTCAAATTGCAATTCAGAGACTGTCACTCCTCACCATCCCCTTCTCACTGGAAAAAAAGCCCTCTTAATGCTCCACACACATACTATAGTGAGGATCGTGCAAGATGAGCTTCTCCATAGCCACCGGTGCCAGGTCCTGCGCTCTGGTCTCATCCTGTTGTGTTTGAACAGGAACACAATCCTGTGTTCGATTTGGGATCTTGCCTCCAATCACAGCTCATGGCAGATGCTTCAGGGAAGAGTTTGCAGCGTAAATTGATGTATCAGGGCGCTTTGTCCTTGCCTGTTTTGACTAATCCCAGTTTAGGGATGGATCAGCAGGCTGCCCTTTTCTTCTTAAGGAACTGCTTTTCAAAGGGAGTTGCTGTATTTTGGCCCACGGGGTGCCCTGTCTCCAGCTGCCCCAGCCCCGGTAAGCCCAGTGCTACCCTGACATCTCCAGCCTAGTCTAGTCCCAGGTTCTTGTCCCATTCCATAGGAATCTTGGTTTGCCTTGGGGCTCAAATCTCACACATACCCACAGCTGAGACCATACCCCATTGGTGGCTCAAAGTCCATAGAATCACAACAGTTTGGGTTGGAAGGGACCCTAAAGCTCATCCAGTTCCAACCCCCTGCCACAGGCAGGGACATCTTCCACTAGAGCATCTTGCTTAAGCTGTGGCTTTTTCTGCCTAGTTTGGGGCAATGAGACCCTTCAGATGTAGGAAACTCAGGAAGTGGATGAGTTTAACAAAAATTAGAATTGTTACTGCTCTTTATCTTATCTCTGGTGGTTACACCAGCTCTGCTATGCCATTGAGTGGGAATGCACCATACAAACATAGACTGGAGCTGTCCCAAAGCTAAGACATCCCTGTTTCCTCTCCAGAGTCCCCCAAGCAGAGCAAGAACAGAGCCAGGGGCTCACTGCAGCTCAGTTCCCCACTGTGGCCTGCACAAACCTCTCCAGCTGGGCTCCCTTTCTCACTGCAGCTGCCTGAGCACCCAGGTACCCAAACACAGAGTTAAGCAAAATGCATCAATTCCTTCACTTTTGCTGGAATAAAACCCTTCCTTCAGTGAATACAGAGGCGGAGATTGAGAGGAGGGAACATTCGCAGCCCCTCTGCTGGGAATGCAGATGTGGCATCAATGGGATGATCTCTACCCTCTCAAAGCCTCCTTCTCTCCCAGGTTGGCAGGTCCTAAAAGGCCACTTGTTTTGCAAGTTGGCTGCTGTGTTGCCCATCATCTCCTGGGACAGCAGGGTCAGCTCAGGTCTCTGAGACCCTCCACACTGGCTGATGCTCATCCCTATCCCCATCTCATTCTGGTCCCCTGTTCCCAGGGGGTTCACCAGCCATAACCAAAGCACAGCACACATGAAGGGGCAGCCAAATCCTGCCAACCTCAGCCCTTCTCAGAGGAAAAGCAGCACGTTCAGAGATGAAAGGAGGCAAACTCAACCTTAAGTAGAAGAAAGACCACACTACTGTGTCAGATACACCCCGGGGAACTTATTTGTATCTATCCCTCAGTGATATTTGAGTTTTGAAATGCTCAGCAAGCTGCTCCATTGCCATCAGTCCACAGAGCACTTCTGCCGCCTCTTGCACCCCAGACCCACCTTTCTCCCACAGCATCTCTTTCCCTTCTATGGGAAACCCACAGCTTTGCAATAAGCTGTCTATTTTATAGAGATGGCTCACACCAGCCTTAAAACTCTAATTATAGAAGAATAACAAGGCTCTAAAGCTCAGAAGCACTTAGATATTATTTCAAGCCAACCAATGAGGAAGTTACAGCTGCTGTAATTAAACATGACACAGAGAAGTCAAGCATTAAAAGCAGGTTCATTAAGAAAGCGCCGGGACTCAGTGATCCATAAAGGCAGGACCTTGTAATCGTGGGCCAGCCAGATTGAGATGCAGAGAGGGGAAGTCTCACCCATCTACCCTGAAAAAGCAGCAACAAAGCTACTAATTGTGTTTGCACTGATGATAACGAGCCATTGGCAGGACTTTGTGCAGTACAGCTCAGTCACTGGCTGCAGTGGGGTGCCCTGGGCATCACCGGTGCTGGGACTCTGCCCAGGCACCACACAGGGTCAGCATCACAGCACCCATCACTTTGCTTTTCACCCAAGTGCAAAAGGAGGGGGAGAACACTGGGTCCTGCTTCATCCTTCCTGCTCCCTCCCAGCTTTGATTTCCCTTGGGATGCCACGCTCTGGGTATCCCAACTCTAAGCCACTAATTCTTCTCAAGAGTTTGCAAATGAACACATGCTAATTAAGCAGGTCTCTGGGATGGGTGCTCAAGTCCAGTAGAGACCAAACTGGTCAACCCACCACCAAACCATCCTGACCCCAAAGAGGAGAAAAACCCACTGGTGTGTGTGTGTGTTAACCATAGCCATAAAAACACCTTTCAAACACCCCCAGACGTGGAGCAAACCCCATCAAACCCCAGCAAGATGAAGAAGAGGGGATGAAGAATAAAAGAAAGGAGGATGAACAGTACGACCCCCCTGACCCAGAGCGTGCAGCCCTGGCTTTGTGCAAGCCCCTTCCCCCCTAACTCCTGCCTGTACAATCAGGGCAGCTGCCTGGAACGGGGCCGGCTGCCGTGGAGAAGAGGGCAAGGGGGCAGAGAGTAATTTATTTACTCCTTACAATGTGCTGTTTGAACAGACTCCTAAAGAAAACGGAGGAGGAAGCAGCGCTCTGCCAGGCAGGAGGAAGAGGAGGAGGAGGATGCAGGATGGGGGAGGGAATGCAAGGCTGGGGGAGATGGTCCTAAATGGATTAAAAATCTACCCTCCAACTGTGGGGCTATAATTGATGCACAGGGAGGGGGCGAGCGGTAAGATTTCCCTCTAATTGTATTAAAGATACACTAATTAGGTTGATTAAAACCAGAGAGGCTGCTTCTTTCTTTCCCCTGAAGGCCTAAGGGATGGCAATAGGGAAGGGGGGGGGGAGAAGTGCCAACAGATTGGAGTTCTAAAAAAGAAGGGAACAAGAGGGAAAAGTGCTCAACCCTTGCAAGAGGTGCATCAGGGAGAGCAGGAGCAGTGTCCCAAGCATGTTAGGATGGCCAAAGCTTTGCCTTCCCCCCAGCAATGAAGTGCCAAGGAGGCAGAGGCACCCACACAGCTCCAAAACCCCAAATTCTCAGGCTTTACTTATCTGTGATGCCCTAAAAATGCAGTTTGCAGTTATTTTGCCCATTTTGTGATTTTTTTATCAGTTTTACCCATACAAATCGCTATAAATCCTGGTGAGTATATAGATGTGCACGCATACTATAAAACTTTAAAATAGGGACTCTATTTTTCCCACAGAGAGAATAAACCTAAAGCAGTTGGTTTAAATGCTTAGTCCCTTCCTAAGTGATCCCAGCTATTACAGGATGAGCATTGAAAGGGAGAGGATGGACAAGGTCACTGCAATCATCAAAATTTCCCATTGATCTCTTCTGATCCCTTGTGATGCCAACCCTCATTACAGCACCCACTGAGTGGGATCTGAAAGCCCATCTAAAAACCTCTTCAGAGCCCATGTCATCTTCTTACCTGGGAATTCCTGGTCTGAGGAACCACCTGAGCTTTCATCTTTCTGTAAGAAAGACATAAAAGTACTTTTCAGCCCCAGGAAATGTTTCCCTGTTTTATTGCTCGTGTATGAGGCAGTGGCTGAGTGAGCTTTCCAATGGCCAAGCTGTAAAAGAGGATGGCAAAGAAAGAGCTGTGACTTTAAGGGAGATAAACAACATTGTGTGTTTTCTACCCCTTCCTCCTCCAAATGACTATTTTCTCCTTAGCCTGAAACCACGGGATGAAAGGCAAACTCAAATTGAGGAAGGAAACTGATGCTTCCATTACTGCATAATCAGGGACTGAAACTGCCATCAACAGAACCTCCTCTGCAACCCAGCAGCTTTCAGATAAACTGGAGTGAAAGGAAGAGCATTTTCTTTGTGGGTCTTTATGTTCCTGAACCACCACCTCCCTTCTGCCCTTTCCTGTTAATGGTTGGTTAGAAAAGAGAATTGTAAGGCTCTGAGATGTGCGAGCTCAGGATACGCAGCTAAAGGATGGTTCAGGTTGGAAGGGATCTTTCAAGGTCATCTATCCAGCGGTCCGGGCCAGAGTGATGCCTTGAGAAGGCAACCAGTCCCAAAGAGGCTGGAAGAGTGACTGAATTGCAATCATCCAAGGGATGAGGAGACCAGAGGCAATTTTCCACCTTTTCCCCTTGAAAGACCTCATCTTTGAGGCTGCCCAAAGCCTGGATCTGTTCCCACACCCGAGTTCACCCCTATAAAAGTTGCTGGTGCCTCATCTCTTCATGTGTTTCAGTTGGACATCACTACAGCAAGGTGGTTATCATAATGCAGTTTATGACTGCTGGGAAAATTCACCCTTGAGCGTGGCTGCATCTGCAAAACAGAAGTGTGGGGTGATCTGGGGAAGCTTGCTAGTGTTAAAGAGCCAGATCCTCTCCCACCATGTGGGAATTAAACATGCAGCTAATAGGAGAGGAGGAAAAGGGTGTTTTTCCAAACCCAAAAGGGGTTTTCCCCCTTTGCCAGCACTGAAAGAGTGTTCTGCTTGCCCAGACTGTCTGCAGGATGCTGAAGCAGTGGCTGGGACCACAGTGCTGAAGCCAGCCAGACCATCAGCAGTTTTCCCAGCAAGCACAGGCTTGGGTTTTTGCATGAAGACAACTGGCTGAACTTGATTTAAAATCAAGCCTGGAACTTTCTTTAGCAGATTAGGATTATTGTCAATATTTCATAGTGCTGAGGCAGCTTCTGAGTCCCACTGAAGCCCTGGGAAAGCCTCCAGATAGACATTTGTAAGGCCAGAGGATATCTTTTTCCAGGAAATTAATGCTCACAAATTGAACCTGCTCAGCCTTACATGGTTCATCCAAATCCTTGAAACAGCACCAAACTAAGCAGGGACTGGCAAAGACGGAGCTCAAGACGCAGGATCCAGCCTGCCTCTGTGTTTCAGCAGCAAAACTGACTTATTCCATCACTCCCACCTATAACTGGTATTTGCTGGTTTAAGCTGGTGAGGCTGCTGTTTCATCCACCAGCAGATAACTGGGAGGTGCTGCAGCAAGAGCCTAAATGGTGTGTAAACTTAATTTCTACCTTATCCAGTGACACCAGCCAAGTGATCGGTGCTATTCCGAGCCCCTACTGACCATGCTCATCAAGACCTGAGCTCCTGGAGTCAGGCAATTTGAAAACAAATATAAAGATTCCATGTTTTCTTATCTTTTTCATTCTAATTTAGGCAGTCTAAAGGCTTTGGCAGGGCAAGGGTGTGCAGTTGCTGCACACCAGAGCTGTGGCAACAAGCACACACTACAGCAGAGCCTTTGCATCCTTTCATCGCCAAGTGATGGGGCGCAGAGCGGAGCGCGCACTCACTCACTCTCCTCTTGAAAGCATCTCTTGGCTTCAGAAGCTTCCCCATCCCCTTTGACAAACACCTCCAGCCTTTGTAGGCGACTATCACAGTCTGCCACAAGGGATGTGCCCCGCTAGCTATTCCCTCTGCTGCACAAAAAGCACCACTTTAAAGGCAGCTTTTGATTGCGTTTGAGTTGGCCGATATTTGAACAGTCTCCGAGCAGTAGCAGTTTGCTCTGGCATGCCAGGAGGGTTTGAAGTGTGGTGGTGGATGCTGGCAGGTGAGGAACAACCAAGGCAATTTCCTGCAGCCCTTTGGGTGCTCTGATGCAGCCAGACTTGAAACAAGGGTGCAGCAAGGGAGTAGGAGGAAGGCATCAGCATCCTCACCCAGCTCCCAACCCGCTCCTGCTTTTCTCCCCTCCACCAGGTCAATCTTTGCCTTTGGAATATTCTTACCCCTATGATTCTAAATGCATAAAAAGCTAATCAAGCTCTTACTAGAAAATGACTTGATTACACCTTCCCTTTGCACCATGGAAATGACACCTGAGGTTGTAAGACAGCGGCGACCTCAGCTACCCAGGTCTCCCATTGTGCATTGCTTTCAAACTACACAAGGCAGGAATTGGAAGTAGTACCGTGCTCGCTGGAAAATGAAGTTTTAGGAGGGCTAAAAATATGAGCAAATTTAGGTTGAGGAAAGGGGAGGAGGAGGAGAAGAACGGATTTAAAAAATGTCAAAACACTCAGATGCAGGATTTTTAATGGAATGTTTCACTTCAGAAATGCCAAAACATTTTGTTTTGACATTATCAGAATGCAACTTAATGGTATTTTGCTTCGCAACAGCATGGATCGCTTTGTAATAACCCAATTTAGCGGGGACAGAGAAAGGAGGAGAGAAATGCAAAGGCTTGACGGCCACCAAGAGAAAACCAACTTTTCCCCATCCTTCCAGCAATGCATTGACATGGAAAGAGCATTTCCTTCCCTCCTGCTGCCATTTTGCCAACAAATTTAAGTGTTTTCTGTTTCACTTCACATCGCATTAATGAGTTCCCCTCCTTTTCTGCACTGAAAACAGACTCTTGCCTTCACCCGGCTTCCAAGATCCTCCCTTCTAGAGATGCTCTTCCCAAGTTTGGCCTTGCCACAGGAGCTGGGATAAATCCCTGTGTCCAGGGCTCAGCTCACTGCATCTCCCAGCCTAAAAAGGTTTTAATACAAGCAGCTATTGCTTTCTCCTCCTTAGGAGAGGAGCCTCATTCTCTATTGCTGTGTGCTGAGCATCCTGCAGAATGAAACCTCTCTCTATAGTATCACCCATGCCAGAAATCACCCTTTCCCTTGGTCTCCTGCCACACTTTAGAGGCAGTGCTGGCCTCCCAGACTGGAGGAAGCGGCACATGAACCCAAGGAGACCATAGTTCAGCATCACACCCAAACCTCTCTGGTGGCAGGGCAGAGGAGAGAAGGTTTGTCCACAGCCAACCAGCAGCATCCTGCATCCTGAGCCCTCCACCCCTGCCCAGACAGTGATAAAATGGACCATGAAAGTTTATCAGCCATGAACCAAATAGCTGTTTACATGTGTTTATTATGCACTTATTTGTGATCTGCAGCCCTGCTTGTAATGCCTCATTCATAATAGTTACTATCCTGTGCTGAGCCCCTGTAGCCTGACATCAAATGGGGTCAGGGAGCTGGGGATGCATTTCTGGAAGCAGCCCTCATCAAAGGGAAAAAAAGAATGATCTGATTAACCCTGAACCCCAGTTGAGGGCTCCAGGTCCCTTCAACGTGCTTTTGGACATGGGGTGGGACTCCTCAACCTGCCACGTGGCAAGGGGAGCTCATAGTATGGCATAAATCCAGGCTGAAGCACAGATGTTAAGGGCCTCTCTGGGTAAATAAAAGCCTTGCAAAGGGAGAAACACAAACAGAAAGAGTTGCAAGCTGGGAAAAGAGGAACGGAAAGCTCAAATTCCCCCAAATGGAACAAATCAGGTACCTTTTGCAGGTTCCTCTTGTTGCCTCTAACCCCAGGGATGAGTGGTACAGCTGAAGGGACTGGAGCTGGGGCAGCTTTTGGCTCCAAGGACAGGAGGATGGATGACTTTCTTCTCCCAAGTTAAGAGCTGAGGCCATTGTGAGCAAATACACAGAGCCAAAATAAGCCAAAAAGCAGCAAACCTGCATGAGGAAACAAAAGCAGACTGTCAATTCTTGTTGGAAAACACACACCCAAGGAGGCAGCACTCCATGGGGAGCCAAACCCAGCAAATCCTGGCAAGCTTTCACTGAGGGAAGGAGGTATCAGAGACCCACATAACCCTGGCACATCCCTGAGCTGTGCTGCATTAGGTTGGCACAGGGTCCAAGCTTAGGAATAGGCCATCAAAGCCTTGAGCAGCCTTTTCTTTCAGAGGCTCAGACACACACATTTCACTGTGGGATATTGCACTTTGCTCAGTGCAGAAGAGATCAAAACTAATGAATTGCTTGCACACCCCCTGCACATGCAGACCTGTATTTACATGTGGAAATTAAATCCTTGGCTATGCAAAGCCAAGCACATCCAATGGATTTATAGCAGGCTCCTTACCAAAGCTTGCTTGGAAGTGTCCTCTAAGCACCAAGACTTGGGGGCTGAGCCACAGCGTGTCCCCAGGTGCCTGATGGCAAAGGGACAGGGAAGTGTTTGAAGGTGCCCTTGACCATGGTGCCCTTGGCACCGTGGTTACCCCTGCAGCAAGAGCACGTTGTGCCTGGTCAGCTCCGCACCTCAGAGGGGGAGGTTGTACCCAACATCTCCCCATTTGCTAATGAGACTTCTGCATCCTATTTAAAGGACAGTGCTGCTTATTAAGCAATTTACTCCTTCCTAATTGAAATTATCCAGTATTCCAGGTTTTGTGCTTGCAGCTGAGTGCTCCCAACTGGCCGCACTCAGTGAGAGACAGAGATTTAAATACCCAGCCCCTGCATGGATGGTGGTACAAAACAGAAAGGGAGAAAGGAATAACCCCCTAAATGTGAACTGTCCCTTTAATTTCTGTCAAGGCTGAAGCCGACAGACTACAAAAACAACATTTTAATTTAAATTCTGATTCCACATTCATTCATGGGAGCTGGCTCTGAGCGGGGATTTCATTAAAGGCTTTAATAGATTTTATAGGACTTGTCAGATCCGGAAAGGTTATGGAGCAAATGCATTTTCTCTGCTTCCAGAATTTCAACAACGGCTCGGTAAACAAATTTACCATGAAAATGCAAAGAGTCCAACCTTGTACAGACAAGGAGAAATGAACTTCATCTGAGTGACTTAAAGGCATCAAGATGCGCTGTCAGTCCCCTCCCCAGCTCGCTTCGCTCCCCTCCTTTCCCTCAGTATGCTGCACAGCTCCAATGAGGTTTCTTTTTTGGGTAGAAAACCAGAAAAGGAGAAACATCTTTTCCATTTGTCACAGTTGGATTTGGAGATATTAACAAATGTTGGCAGCTTTAGAAGCAATGCATGGGCAGGAGCCTTAGGAGGGGCTGTTAACAGAGCTCTCATCTGGGCACAACTCAGACCTCATGCAGCTGATTGACCCAGGCCAGTGGGCTTTGCAAGTAGAAGTTGATTTGCTGAAAGACCTGGGTATTGGAGCAGAGGCTCTCACACATCACCTTCAATGACCTTCAGCTGAATGAAGGTGGTGTATGGGAGAGTGAACAGGCAAGAGAGCTAACAAGAGCCTCAGCTTTGCTGTTAACCCATCAAGGGCTTCATGACCCCTTGCTCCAGGTCCTTCATGAGAAGCCTTTTCCAGTCAGCAGAGAGAACGAAGGGGATTTTGATTGCACAAGCTCCAATAAAGCATCCTTTTGCCAGAGTTTCTTCCACCTGCATTTTGCCCTTGACAAAACAACAGGTACCAATATCAGGCCCAAGAAGGGCAATGATGGCCAACGTCCCATCATGGGGACATGATGCTGCTCAGCTGCGGGATGGTCTTTGGGATGGCTGTGATGATCAGGAGGTGTCAGGCATCCCTGGTTAGAGCCAAACCACAGGAATCAAAGGCTGACTCCTTGGCAACTGAGTCATGGTGATGCTGAACAAAGTGAAGAAAAGGCCTCTTGTTTTTGGATGAGCTCTGTTAGCAGAGATGAATGTCAGAGGACATTTTGCCTGAGCATCCTTTATAGGCTGTATGGTGGCATCACGGGAGAAATCAGCTTGGAGAGAATTATAACTAATGCAAACCTCCAACCAAAACCTTTTTTCTGCTGGAGGGTGAGACAAGTTGATGACTTTATTATTATTATTATGGCGATGATCATTTTCCCTCCTTATGACTTTGCAGTTTGAGATTGACAGGTCCTAACACAGCTGCTCTGGATCCTTTCCCAGCTCCACAAAGAGAGCTGCAGTGTGAAAAGCAGCCGGGAGGTTCAAGAGCTGGGAATGGGGATCAGCAGCTCTGCCACAGAGACCCTATGGATGTGGGACGCAGCACAGAGAGGTGGAGAACATCTGGAAGTGCCTTTCACCGGGAACAGGAGCTGCAGGTGGCTGGGATGTGGCTGACGGCTACGCTGTAATTATAGGAAGCTGAGGAAAGAAGCAGATTTAAATCAAGCGACTACTGAGCTCAAGCATGAGAATTCCCTATGTAATTTATGGTGCATTAAATAGCCTAAATATTCTGTCCCCATGAGTTACTCTAATAGCTCTCATTTTGAGTCACCTTTTTCTATGATTCACCTTAATTTTGGTTGGGTTTTTTTTCCCCTAGTTGGCATGTACCACGTTAAAATCTCCTCTTTGCTTCTTTAGGAAGCCTTGGCAGGGCTGTACCTGTGAAGCACACACAGATGCAGCCTCGGGGTCCTGCTGACACATCTAGGACACACTGACAGCTATTTGGAAGGTGTCAAACAGCCTGGATGGTGCTTCTGAAGACTCATCTGTCCCAGCTCAAGAGGTAACAGGCTGTGTGCAATCAGTTATAATGCAGAGAAAAGCCGTGTTACGTCAACCCAGATGAGTGTGATGAGCACACGCAGACCAGAAGGTCAGAGATCAAAGAATCCCAGGTTGGAAGAGACTTCAAGGACCATCTGGTCCAGCCTTTCTAGGCAAAGCATGACCTAGAGGAGATGTCCCAGCCCCGTGTCCAGCCAAATCAGCCTGACAAGCACTGAAAACCCCTGGATATCCCTGATCCAACCTCCTGCTCCAACCAGGACTAAGTCAGGATGTCAGAGCCTTGTCCAGTCAAGCTTTGTAAAGGATGGAGATGCCACATCCTTTCTGCCAGCACAGCTGTTGCTTAAACTGCCCTGTTTCACAGGAGACAGAAGCCACTTTTCTCTCCTGGCTGGGATGCACCTAACTTTGTACCTAACTTTCAGACTGCTCTGATGTGCAGTTCAGCGGGAGCATCCCCCTCCTCACTTACTGGCATCTGCCATGCACACCTCGCACGGATCACACAGAGAAAGCTCTTTTAATCCCATCCAGCGAACTGGCCTGAAGTCAGGACAGGGCTGCGGGTGTCCAGAAACCCCAGAGCCAATGGGACCAGCAGCAGGAACACAATATCCAATCACAAAGAAATAGGGATCTCTTTTTCCCTGCTGCCATCTGCAGTTTGGGCTGCGGCAGGAGGCTGGGAACCAGGGGAAAGGCAGCAAGAGAAAAGGCTCAACCCCAGATAACGATAAAGCTCTTCCAGGCACAGGCTCCTCCATCAGCACCCGGAGATGTGCTGCCATCTATTGATGCAAGGGACACAGTGCCCTGCTTAGGGATGCTCTCGGCAGCAGCCCGGCAGCAAGGTTGAAGATAACTTCAGTGTCGATGAGATGAGATGAGCTGCACAGACCCGAGAGCCTGGGACACGCGGTTTGGTCCCTGCTTTAAAAAGCTTTGCTCTTAAAAGGGCCCCAAAGCTGGCCTTGACCATGATGCGGTACAAAGTACATCCTGCACGGTGGTTTCTCTTCTGGCTGAAGGTAGAGGACAGCGTCTGCAACACCTTCAGGCACTGCTCTGAGCTGGATTTTCCAGCATTACCCTGTTGCTGCAGAAGATAAAGAGAGCTCTGCTGTGCCAATGCACCAGAGACAAGACCCTACACACATTCAGGGAGAGGTGGCCAGGAAGACCACTACCTTTCCCCTTTTTCTCTCACAGTGATTTTGGAGCCAGATCGGTCTCTGTCTCCTCTGGTGTTCTGGTGAGATGTGAGGGCACGAGGGGACAGCATCCTCTCCATGGCATCACCTCAGTTGTGAATGCTGCTTTACAAACTCCAGATGGGATTCTAAGCCTGTTCCTGCTCCAGGAACACTGACAATTTTAGCCTCACGCACGTCCTCTTCCAGGACTAGCTGATGGCAAACGGCGTCTCCTTGGGCACCACAAGAAGCTTTCGCAGCAGGAAAGAGAGGAGGAGGAAGATGGCTGAGTAACAGCATGGCTTGGAATCAAAGAATCCTGTTCTCTGTAGCTTTGGCTTCCTCTGCATAGTTTCACATTCACCCTTTCCAGACAGCTTTTTGATTTGCATCTCCTGTTCCTCCTTCCTTGTGCTCCTGGGGTGGTGGGATGGATGAATGGAGAGAGGAATTCAAACCACACTGAAAGGGCATGGCAGAGCTGTTCCAGCTACAATGCGATGACAAGGGGTCACACGGACCTTGCGTGATGAGGGATGCAGGAGGAGACAGAGCAAGCATCTAATCCAACCTGAGCTTCTAATCCAAGGAAGGTTCAAAAAGAACAGTAATAAATAGCTCTAAGTTAATTTTGAGCTGGTTTATTTTGGGGACACACAAGGAAAAAGCAGTACAGACCCTGCCTGGAAAAGATACTGGGGGGGGGATGACACTGTTCAAACAAAGATGAGTGGTGATGCTTTAGCAGAGAGGATGCACACTGGTGCATGCTATGGGGGAAATGAGGTCAGGCTCCATGAACAGTTCCTTAGCAAGCAAAGACAACTTCAGAGTGCCTCGAACTTGCTTGGGAAAGTTTCCAACGACAAAAAAGGACCCTGTGAGCTCAGCCCCTTCCCTCAATGCAGCCTTTGTGGCACTGCCACTTCCAGGACAGGCAATATTCCTTCCTGCTCCCTCTTCCTCCAGCCCCGGAGCTGCAACAGAGCCAGGTTTGTTGGCTGGCACAAAGGGAACACACAGCATCTCCCCCAGATGTGCAGCCCTCCTCCAGCTGCCCCTCTTGCAGCACTGTCTTGCTTCTCCTCCCTCCAGTTACAGACAACCACCAACTTCCCAGTTTCAGCCCAAATATCAGCTTATTTTAGCCCAACAGCCACCATCACTCACATCTATGCTCTGCCCTGACTGCTCTGGAGCATCCTTCATGCTCCACAGAGACTATTGGTCCCCCCAGGGACCCAAGATGAGTGCGAGCACCATCATTTCCTGCAGTGCCAGGACTTGGCAGGGTGAAATCGGCTCTCTCCACAAACAGCTAAGAAGGGAACAGGACAATACAGCCTTTCCAAGGGCTACAAAGTAAAAGGAATGAGGGTTATTTGAGAGCAAACTCAGCAGCACACAGGTGGGCAGAGCTCAGCGGGCTGCAAGGCTTTCCCAGCATCATACTGAATTATCATGTCTGACATTTACTCTCCTTCCAAAGGGCAAAATCATTCCTTTGCTCTAGATACAGATCAGTTGGCAAACAAGCTTTCAAACACAATTATTCTGCCCTGAGAGGATCCTGCAGCTGCTCCTCTTTTTCCTTGAGATCAATACCTAAAGGATAATCCTGGAGATTATCCCACGGTTTGGTGGTGTTCGCTCGAGCTCTCTTGTTTGCTTTATTTCCTTTCAGAACCACAACTCCTTCTGGTGAGAGGGGCATTGTGGGGGGGGGGGGGGGGGGGTGTTTCTCCCTTCCCCCTTTCCCCAA